>JAQGAG010000043.1:0-33179 GCA_034696835.1 Lepidocyrtus lignorum
TAGCCCAGTAAAAGTTAGCCCAGGAAAACTTCACCCAGGAAAAGTAGCCTCATTCAGAATCCATGCAAACGGGCACAATATTTATCAATGAATGTCTGTAGGTTACGTGTCTCTACTCTACTCCTCACAAATTAAAAACAAACACGATATGATATCAAAATGTTAAATCTGCTATCTTTGTTGATATCTTTCGCTGTCATCTCTATCTCTCATATTAAGGAAGATAAGGCTCCCAATTCAAACTTCATACCAATTTTGTAAGCAGATAAAATTTCAACGTTGTTGCTGTTTACAGTACAGTTACAGTACAAAGACGATCAATCACGAAAATAACTCCAACAGCAAAACTTCATTGTTAGGTTACCATTCATCACAACTCTAATTTTACCATTTCGTGAGTGGAGCTCATGATTTTTCTTCGTTTAAAAAAAATGATGGTCATTGTCATTACTTTTTTCTTCTTTGTAAAGTGAACAAATCATTATTTTATTGCTGTATTGGATGTAATTACGTTTGTTATCACATTTTCTTTCTTGTCCTTATCCTCCTCTCACTTTCTTTCTGCAGATAGATAGGAACTTTCTTTCTGCAGATAGATAGGAACTTTCTTTCTGCAGATAGATAGGAATCAGTTATTTTATTATTCCCTGAAACGATTCATTTTATTTTCCCTTAACATGAAATGACAAAATGCATACTTCCAAAACATTCGTAGAAATGAGATATTGAGCAATTTCATTTTACTCCTGTTGATACCCGTTTTATCTTTTGTCGGGATATAGTAAAACTAAATTAACTTATAGCTTCAATGGCTAAATCCATAGGTATCTCATTGATCATAAGGATGAAATGACATGACGCATTTTTTCAGAAGGTTGAAAACTTTCATTTATCCATATCACACGTGGGAGCTTGCGATATGTGTTTTCTGTCATTTTCTAATATAATTCCATCATCTGGAGAAACCTATCACTTCCAAGAAAGTAATATATAGTATAACTTAAAAACTGCTATTACTTCACTTCCAATTCCATACTGTGCCAAACACCTACTATAAAAACCTTTGAATTGCTAGTACCTCCTACTAAAACTAATAATAATTTTTAAAATTTTATAAGCGTTTTTTTTCTTTCATGTCCTAACAAAGGTTTTTCATGTATTTCTCAACTATTTTAGGTTGAACTATTGAATTCCTGGACCTCCTACATCCTACACCTTCATATTTTTAGGACTGGCACAAGCAAATTGAAAGCACGTTTTCAAAATACAATTAAATACAATTCAACAATTTCAGCGCATTTTTCGGAGTACCTACATCAGTACGTGATCAACATCCAATTCCATTTTTCCTTCCCGATAAAAATAGTTTTTGGAAATTCTCAACTGAACCCCTGTTACTACGTTAGGTCACGAACAAGAGGGAAAATACAATCAATATGAAGTAGGTAATAATGGAATTCGAAAGTAATACTAGCTAGCTGTGATTGGTGGAGCTATTTCTGAGATCTATATCTAATCTAATCGAGATTGCATAGCTTTCCATTGTGTAGCAGTCTTGACAATTTTTATTCATAAATCTGTTTTTGTCAATCTATGAGATTATTTTGTTCATATGTATGGAGCATTATTGTGAGTTCAAAGCGTATGATAAATAGGCAGTAGTTCAAGATCAAAAGAAAGTTCATTTGTATAAACTCATTCCTCGAAGAATCCTTTGATGGACATTTTTAACTGAAATTGTTTGCCGAAAATTTTCTCTCCTTAAATTCACTTTAACCTTATGAAATATTAGTGAAAGGAAACACACAGGAAAAGTAGCGTTTGGTGCAAAACGATTAGAGACTTGATATTATAAGTGATCATTAATGATAAATGGAAATCTGTCGCAAGAATCAAGTCTCCTATCTGTTGAGTTAAATACGGTGCCTATAAAAATTAGGAAACAATATAACGGGACATGGACTTCCAAAATCCGAATTCAAAACATGATACAAAAAGGGAAAGGAACCGGAAACAGGATTAGGATGTCTAAGTCTCCTTTTAGTTATTTATAAAGCACGTCGTGCCTTATGTCCCATTCCCGCCGAAATGATAACCTACATTCCTTTTTATGATCTTCCTGGTATAGTCATAACTAATGCAATGGATTACAGCATAAAACTGCTTTTGTGTTTAAGTAAAAAGGGTCTCTTAAGTGGACAGAAGAATTATCCCAACAGATATTGAAGAAGCGCGTTGAGAAATAAGAGGACTGAGAAATAATTTTCTCTCAATGCATTGTTTGTGTTGGAAAAAGCGAGTTTGAATTTTTACTCTCACGGACCTAAAATCCAGTTTTTCCTTTTTTAAAAGCAGCTTTCTCTACTCGGTGAAAGTGAGTGAGAAATAAACTTAAGATTCAATTTTCCTCCCTTTTCGAAGGAACTACGAAAATTAAGTGGCTTTTATTATGCATGTTATTTTCTTCCAGTAAAATTACGACAAAAAAGCTCTTCCTCCTAAAGCAATAGTAAAAGTAGGATTGATTTATATATGTTGATAACAATTTAAGATCAACTCACACACCCTGTCATCCATCTACTTTCATCATTTTCCTCCCACTTTCTTCATTTTCTTCTCTCACACTTTCTTCGGAGCCATATTCGTCGGATGTGATTTAACTGATAACTCTGAAAATCGTAATCGACAAAAAAATACCCTTTGAGTTAGGTTTATGCGGTGTCTGAATCTCATTTAAGTTGCTGACAACCAGCAACTTTGAAATTTTAGAACATCGGAGGGGACAATCTGACCCCATGACAACTATTAGAGCAATTCCAACAGGGCAGAGGGCAGAGGGAATTCCAATATGTCACGACGACAAGGGCCTTAATTACTTCATGTCGGCCAGCTTGTCTCCGCGTCTACAAATCTTACCATTATTTAAGCTCCTAGTACACCTGCAAGCTATTCAATGTTAATATCTCAACATTTAAAAATACAACATTTCTTTCATACCTAGATTTGGTAAGCATATTCTTTACAAAAAATGAGAGCTGAACTGGAGAATAAAACCTGAATAAAACATGAACATAAACCCGTATCATGAAACATGAAAAGAGATTAGAACAACAAGTGCAGTTCATATGCACAGCAGTATCATGTTATCATTATTGTCCCATTAAGAAATATAAAAAGTTTAGAATTTCATTTTTCTTCCAGGGGAGCATAATTAAATATAAAAAGTGTAGAAGAGATGAAAGGAAGCAGATTGTCCTTCTCTGCCTAGCATGTTCTCATACGCTATAGAGGAGTAACTAACAACAACTGGAGGCATTGTCCTCAAATTTATTGCCTTATTATACCCCCTTTTGTATAACAATCTCACTTGCCACTGCTGTGTCGCAGTAGTACACAGGCTCAATATGACTCTCTCTCAATGCTCCATAGTTCATTTGCTCCAATGTTTTTCAACAAAAAGTAAGCCAAACGAAGGCTTTTAGAAGAAAAAATGCTCCATTCCAAGCATAAAGACTTTAATTCCTTGTCATGCTACTTTTTTTCTTCTAAATAGTACTTTACTTCTTGTAGATTAGAAGTCTTAAGAGTGTATTAACTCAAGAACAAACATAATATCCTGTAAAGATCCCGTGCTAACAAGAATACAATGAAGTTCACTGTATTTCTTCAGGATGGGACTGTTATTGACGCATATTTTTGAAGAAAGTGGAATAAGGAGGGAGAGAGGAGGGATGGATTTTCTTTGAAAATCTTCAAAAGCCAAAATCCCATCCATCCATCCATCCTTCTTTTCCCGTAATGCATAAATAGTTTTAATGCCATATATCTGCTCATCCTCGAGACGTTTTGAAGAAAATAGCACCAGATCAGTTAAAATAGATGGATGGGGAATGTAATCTAAGTGGAAGGGGTGTAAGAGAAGTTGAGGAGGAGTGCCGTTGCCATACTCAGGCTGAGATTGTTTGTCTGTTTTTCCTTTCTTATTTCTACGATTGAATCTATGCAAGAATCTATGTTTTTTATAGTAATCTCTCTCGCGTATTTTTTTCTCCTTTTTCAAGAAGCAAAAGACTTTTCACATTACACAAAGCCTCTCAGCTGGAACAAAACATTTAAAGTTGATGAAACTACTTCGAAATATGTTTCTTTTCTGTAACAACTGTACTAAAAAAGCTATACTACTAGCCTATATTGCCATCCTGTTACTTCATTTCTTAAGTACTTACTTGTCGGAAACTATAAAAAACTTAAGTCTCGATTTTTTTACGTTCCATGCATTACTTAAATGTTTGAAAACGTAGCGGTAATAAAGGGAGAGGGAGCAAAAAAGAAAATGTTTGTAGGCATTATATAGATGACTTTTTAGGATGGGGGAAAAAGCTGAGAGTTTTTACTCGGTCTTTAGGAAATTGTTTCAGATGGTGAATTACCTACTATTATGTCTTTTCACACACACCGCGCACCACCGCATCACATTTAATAGATTACATCAAAGTAGAATAAAAACAGAAACTATAAAAATCGGAAGTCTTTTCGTGAAGGAGTCAACTAGAGTGAAGAAAAATTTTTCCTGTCTTATCGTTAGTGAAAAAAGTAGGTCTGTAAGGTTTTTGGAGTAAGTTGGCTTGGAGGCGGACAGAAAAGTAGAGAACTAGGAAGACATAATACCCAACTCTTAAATTTTCCCTCGTCAACATCAATTTCAAGTTCACCGACAAAAATCGGCGTATTTTTATGTAATGAAATGAAAGTGAAATAAAATGATGTTGTAAATACCCATTAGGAAGTGCTGCACCGTTTGCTTCCTAGAATGAAGATGATGGGATATGTAAATAGGTATACCTATTTCACGAAATGATTTTTTCTGAACTTTGTAAAAATGTGCCATGCCATGTGCCTCTACATACAATATTGGTCTTATCGTTGTCGTCAAATGTACGTAAGCAAAGCAGTTATCCCCACTTTGTATCTCTGAAAATCGTTTGCTTTTTTGGAGGTATCCCATCCAATCCAATCCACTTCAGTTGGATTTTAAAATAATGGCTTGAGTGCTCCATCCATCCTTTTCGTAATTCTTTTTAGCATCGCAACATCCTTTGGTAAGCATGCTTTAGAAGGAAATAGGCAGCTTAGCTAGTCAGCCGAAACCAATTCCGTGAGTCATTATGCGTCCTGATGCTACTGTCGCTGTCATCTCGAAAATCTGAATCGGTGGTGGGATGTCCATGAAATGTTTGGATTGCAGTGCAGTTATCTCAAGAGAGATGTGATTCCGATGCATATAATGTCCCGAGTTTACACTTTTCCTTATGTACGTGTGTCTTGTCTTGGGAGTCTTCTTCCATGACTCTAAATTTAGATGTGTGTAAACCTGTGTCTTGTTTGGGTTCATTGATGATGATGACGATACTGAAACTGAGACGATATGAGATGGGATATTGGTGTATATGGCTCTTTCAAGCATTCAAACAACATCAACATAACATAAATGAATGCATCTTCTTATTTTAAATCCTACATGAACGAACAGGGAAGCATCTTTCAGTTTTTCGTATGGGAAAGCAAATGCACTGAAGATGAGACGAAAACCTCATGAGTTGACTTATGGTATGACTCTGTTTTACTACCACTTGGTGGTTCCAAAACGACTCCCCAACCCAATCTGACCAAATCTGACAAAGTACACTGTCGGGACAATATCTTCCGATGGGAGTGTCAGACGGGGACATCAAACCAAAAAGAAACAGTTATAGCATAAGAGAAGTAATTTAGGAGAAGGCACGTTAAAATCATTCTCACTTTTTATTAAAACGCTTCGTGAGAATATTCAGATTTTCAAAGTCAAGAGTTATCATCACCCCACATGAATATAATAATAGAGGAGGAAACCTCCATGATTTCATGCAAAGAAACAAACACAAAATTTACAATTGATGAAAATGAATGGGGGAGTTCCAATACTATTAACTTTACTATTTACATTTTCCTTCTCATGAATTCATGATATCATGTTGACTTTTTCCAAACAAAACTAATAGCATGACATGACCACTTGGCTTATTCCTCACGTTAAAAGTACGGAGGGAATATGAAAATGAAAGAGTCAAACACATCCCAAGTTTTTAAAACTTACAAATTCAATGAGGATAATTGAATTGAGAATGTCAACAGGAGTATATTTATGCACATGGTAAGTAAATTAGACTCCAACACACTGTAAAATGCGTAGCCAGCAGTGCAAGGGTGTTCTTATCTCATCTCTGTCTATACATCTTCCACAATTATTGGCTTTATCATAATCAACCTCTACATTTTCATGTTCCCATCGCTGTTCAAATCTTTTTAAACGCTGTGTTACTTGCATTGGAATGAAATGGGAAGGAAAACACTTCTTCCTAACCATAGTTTGGCTTGGTTGTTGGGTGCACGATATGGATGGAAGTCATCTCATATTCTGAAGATGAAGATAGAGATGCACCTAAAGAACAGAAGAGTGCACTATATTGGTAATATAGGAATATCGAAACTCTCTCAAAGAACAAGAGTCTGTTTTGTCTACGTTTTCGATGATTTGAAGACAAGATTTTTTTGAAACAGTTGCCTTCATTCCGTCTTCCTTGCAAGACAGAGGGAGACAGAAAGGAAAATAGTCAAGTGGAACTTGCGAACGAGAGGATCGTGTTGAAATTCTGAAGGACATTATATCGTCTCGGTGGAAAGGGTTTTTCTCTATCGGACTGCTGAAAATGTGGTGCACATTACGATAGCTAATATCTGTACTACATGTGTAGAGAGGAAGCTGGAATCTTAATTATTACTATTACAATAAAGCAGACTGCCTGCGTTGTTAGAACAGTTTTCATACTTCCTTCCTGTGAAATAACACGGTAATTTTGTCAATAGAGTTGTAAACGGGATGAATTATTATGCTCTGGTTTACCAAGCTGGATTTTAGTAGTTCCCTGTTGGTATGAATGTGGTGCTGTGAGGCTCTAAAGCAGGAAAAGCGATTGTGAGACTGGGGCAGGAACGGGAAGTGAGGGTGGCTTTTATGCATCCACCCTTCAGAGGAGAAGTGCTCTTTTGCTCGACTGTTTTAGTTTTCCTTTTTTATTTTAAGGATATCCCCAAATAACACTTTGGGGTTGTGGAATATTAGTGTGTGTATGGCTATTTTTGTCTTCATACGGGTTCCGGGTTTGAATTATGATCATCTTCGGGATATGATTGTACATGGTTATGTTATGATATGAGAAGTTGAACACTTCGCAGATTCCAAGCAAAGCTAAAAGATAAAGTCAGTGCATTATACTTTCTGAACTGTCCAAGAAGAACAAGCCGGCATGGTATAGTAGTTTTCAGTTCCTTCGGTGAAAGAAACAAGTCATATTAGTATCTTTAGCTTTTTTGCTGCTGATTCAACGAAAAATAGCTTCAAAGATTTTTCTGCTAACTTGGATTGGATTGTCACACCACTTCGATTTTCTGCAGCTGATACGCTATCCATATCATAATCAAGTTTCAAGTCAGCAGTTTTTCTAGTGTTCAAAATTCAACGTGGCCTGAGATTTTTGGTTGAAGTAACGCTGGCTGGTCATTTTTACCGGACTTTGTCAACCAGATCATCATTTTATTACTGTCAGAAAAGCCGAAACAGGAAAGAGACATCACCATCACATTCACATAGCTTGTACCTTTTCCCTTCATGCATTATGAATAGGGAAAGTTAAGAAAAGAAAACCAAAAAACGCACGTGTGACTTGGCTCGTCCACTTTAGACCGGAGAAACTTGGAGAATACTAATGCGAATCTGGTAGCAAGGGCGGACGCCATTCCAATGACTGACTAAAAAAAGATTTGACAAGACAGGCAATATTTTCCTCGTCATGAGAAGTGTATCGTTTCCTTCACATTGCTAAAAAAGTAACAGTGCCGTATCGAATTTTACTGGAGTGGATCTACAAACTATCCCGACGAAATCCACTACCAAAACATATCAAGTTTCTCCACATTGTTTAGCCAGTCACTCAAGACTATTTTTGTGAGGAAAGTGATCCGATCCCAATAATACCGCTCAGTCTCCTCTCTGTCGAAGGCCATTGCATTGCACTGCACTTTCTTCGTGCAAGTTACAAAAAGTTTTGGATTGGGATGATATGATGATGATGATCTAATGCTATGATATATTGTTGATGATTGCCGTTACATATATGTCAGCTTGTTCTATACACAACACTACAGTTAACTTTATGTAACGTGTAGGGTAGTAAAAGTGAAGTAGTTAAGAATCCAATATTATTGGCTCTTCTCACCCAAACACATAAAAAGAGTAATTGACATCTCATGTATATTATTGTTTGCGGTGATTTTTATGACTATTTGTTTAGCTCTGTGTTTTGAGTGGAAGTGAAAAGAGAGCAGAGCATGCAACGGCAAAGCTAACGAAAAAACGAAAAGCTTTTTTCATGCGACCAAGCGAACTTTTAGCTTTTAGTCTTCCATTTTTTGTAGTTTTTCTTTCCTATTTTGAAATAGACATTGGGAAATGGAAACGATATTATGCTAGCAATAGATTGTACTTGCATTGAAGTGTAATATTACAAACAATGTTTTTATGAATTGTAAAAAGATTCATGTTGCATGTTGGCTCGTTCATAGTTGTGCAGTTGAAAAAGGAGAAACGATTTGACAGATCAATTTCCAGCTGCTGTTCTGCACTTCGTTCCCTCATCGAGCTGAACGAGCTGTGAGGTTGTAAAAAAATGCATATTTCTGAGTCGTCAACGTCAGCGAAATTTCATTTGAAAGTGGTGTGTCGACAAGAACTTTCAAACAGGAGGGCTTTGTGGTGACTGACTAAGTGCTGGAGTGCACAATATTGCTCGAAAAAATAACTTCACATTGGCAACTTTAAACTTCATTCGTAGCTTTAATATTTTTTCCGATGCTATGCTATACTTACAATAGCATTTGTATTGTACCAAGAAGATAAATGCTGAAATGGAATGAACGAGAGGGGACCCGGTGACTTACTGTTTATGTTTTTCAAAAAGATATATTAACGCGAATGTCAATAGTAAAGATGTTAATGTATTTCAGAAGCATTTATTCTGCTCACATACTCCATCATTTGCTAGCTCGACGAGTAGCAGGGAAAAGCTGGGAGGCTGTGAGCTTCTCATATTATGTCACTTTTCAGTAGACAGTGAAGAAGTGAAGTCATTGAAAGTATTGACCTGTGTCATCATAAGCTTTACCTTGTTACGACATCCTGTGAAAACTCCGAAGGTGGGAAATCATATCATACTTCTTCATGATGATGATGTCATCCCAGGGAAATGAGGCTAATTCGAATTATTGACTAAATTAAAATTTAAAAATCGCTGAGAAACTTTTCGATCTAAATTGGTTTGCTTAGAAGAAGCTGGAATAAAGTAAAGTGCGCGGTGGTCTTGTTTTTTTCTTATTTGAAGAGGGCACCTGGCCAAGTAAATAACTCTCATGGTGTTAATAATTTCATTCGGTGAGGATAAAAGTGTCAACGTCAGTGGTTTATCATTGATATAAACGACGGGATATATCCATCTTGTACCTACGCGCTACAAGGATAATGTGAATGGGAGAAAGGTTGTGGGGCCAAAATTAGTGGTGAATCCCAGTTTCCCTACAAATGCATTACCGTTTGAAGTGAAGTCATTTACAGATATGAGGATAGCTCCCACTGAGGACTTGTCTGCGTAGTTTCGATCGTCAAATTGGATAACTGAAGATTAGAAGATGATATGTTGAGTTGTGTGCTTTGCTTACATGAGATATGTAATAAAACAGGAACTGGTGCACCAGCCGAGAAGGATTTCCATTTTCAATTCTATGCTTATTCACAATAATTAATCTACGAGGAAAGAAGTATTCCAAAATGCTTATTAATTTGACCCGATTTTCTGTATGATTTTTCTGCGGAGATATTGGAGATCGGGAGATCTCCTCAAGAGTTCCATTTGCTCATTGCCACTTGAGCAATATTGTGTGAGGTTTTTGGTGCTGTGAGGAAAAATATGAAGATTAATAACGAACGCCATGACCTAAGTGACTCGTTCTAGTAAATCCTTTCAATACAGAACAACCTTAAACTCAATCTTCCATTTATCTATCGCAATCAAAAAAATATTGAAAATTGATTCCACCCGGCAGAATTCCATAAATAGGAAAATGATTCATAACCTGTCCTTGGGAAAGTGAAAAACAATTCCTTGAAAATATGTTGGGGGTTGGTTATCCATCACTTCCCTCCGCTTCCTCCTCCATTCCCTACCGAACACCGCTGAAACAGCAGAACCGCAATGGGGCTAGGGAAGCCTTTGGAGGGAGCTTGGAGGAAGTTAGCAGACGAAGCTGTAGCACCGACTCCCCTTCCAGGAATTCCATGTTATTACAGTTTGGAGGGGAATCCGACAATGGATACCGACTACAAGACTTCATTCGAAGTGTCAAGTGTTCCGGGTATGGAAAGGTAAACAAAGACAGTTGGAAAGAAAAACATGAGCATGAAATTCAACTTGGTATTTTCTTTGCATGTGTGCCTGGTAGAAAATAAGTTTAATTGAGGTATAAATTGAAAGTAAAGTTAGTTCAGCTTCAACATTAAAAACATTGAATGTTTATTTAGAACCGTCTCATTGGATTGTTTTCGTTTTCGAGCAAGAAGGGGAAGTGTGTATGTAGAGCATGTGCTTCTCGTTTATCATTTATCCCATCATCAGTAATGAATTTCCTATGCACATAGCCAACGGATATTTGAAAACTTTGCGGCACACTTGGACCAGAATTTTATTGTTATTATTGCTACTGATGGAGTTTGCGTTTATGGTACTTGATGGTTTGATGTTATTTTCAGCAGCATCACATCGGAAGAGTAGTAATGAAATGACGTATTAACTGAAACAAGCTAGTAGATCAGACAAAGAAACGAGCCATTGCTGTAGTTATTTTTACATATGACAGGGTCGAGTCATACGAAACGTAGTGCCAAAACGCATGAATCAACTAGTCAGAGGGAAAATCAAAAGTCGCAAAAAACTGACTATGACTCCATGTCACGGTGTGTTATTATTTGAACGTGGGTAATAAACGCTGGTTCGTTAAATATTGGAGTAAGATGAGATCATGACTTGCGTACATGAAAGTAGAATTTTATTTGGAGCAAAAGCAAATATCTTCGTCGTTTGTTGGGATCACTACTCTGGAACTTGCAAAAACTCTTTCGAGTGTGATTAATTACTTCCGATATTTCGGCAAGATTATTGCCCTTCGTTAGTGATTTGGGAAAGAGGGGGGTAGAGATCCAATATTAAAAGTGTCATGTCAGTCAAAGATGAGCAGAGCAGTTAAATCCCTGAGGGGTACCTCCCACTCCAAAAAAAAGTCTTGTATTTCATTATCTCATAAAAAAATTGAATCTTAAATGGCCACAAGTGTGCAAGGAAATGAACCACCTACTGGCTTGTTTATTAATATATATTGGAGTTATGAAAAAAGTCTAATAAGAAAGCACAGCCTCAAGAGTGGAAGAGACAGTTGTTCGAAAACTAACTTTTCCAATGTACACAAAACATTATAATTGTAACTAAAAAGACAGTTATGATCTTCGATATATATTTATATAGGTTTATAATAAGATAAAATAGTATAAGCATAAAACAGTACTAAAAATATTACCCTGTTATGAAGCGAATTGTGGAATATGAAAGTATGTAGTAAAATTTATCCGCAGTGGCTCCGGATGCAATTTTCCTCATACATGTCAACCGTTTATTTTTTTTTTTTATTTATTTATTTATAACATTCACTTGCGACCTTTATGAAAAGGACGTTACGCTAAGCGCTTCCTATAGAGAAGGGAAACTCTAATGAAGGGGATACTGTAGAAGGCAGACACCTCCCTCCGTGCCTATTAGCTTCTTCAACTACAGTACCTGCAGCTGCCTTTATGACACACTGCAGCAGAGCTCAAGGCAACTATTATTAATGGTCTAATAAAAATCACAGGACGAGGACCACTTTTCGTGTGGAAAGCCAGACACTCATAAAAACGGCGAATTGGAGTAAAAATCGATTCGTTCTAGAGCTAGATATGAGAAATCATTTTGGTTGACGAAGTAATAACAGCAACTCAACATAATACTGTGATTTGAGGTTTGTAAATACGGCATAAAGAAAGTATTCACAATACATGTATTGTTTTGTTATGGTTTAAAAGTTTTGAATATGAAGCTGCTCTAAATACTCTGGTTATTTTATAAAATTGTAAAATTTAGTCAAGATAATAAAATTATTATTAGAAAGAGAAGTAAGAATGAAGAGCATAATTGTCAATAAGCGTAGGCGCTTTCTCCGATATGCAATCAATGTAATGTATATTATTGCATTGTATAAAATATAAAAAAAAAACATAAAAGGTAAAACAAAGCTAAATCGAGGAATGCTCGTTTCTTCTGCAATGGAAAAGTGATGAGATTTAAAAATAGATTGTGTATACATTATTTTTTCAAAGAAATATCATTATTACCATTCGTATATCCTTAATTAAGGATGCACTCATAATTAAGCACGCTTGTTAGAACTTGGATAATGAGATGGGAAGCATAGAATTCCAGCAATTTTCTCCAGCGGGTTACATACTGATACTGTACCGTGTCATCCATTTCTATTTTTGGCTAACCGCATTGGCATAGTAGACTAAGACGTCGAAAACTATGAAATTCCAATATAGCTGACTTGATTAACCAATAGATGTATTGAAGTAAAGAAATTTTGTTAGTTCTAAACTTCACCCACTGTTGTAAGTTTAATATACTCAATTGTTGAAGAAAAACATACTATGTATTCGAAAAAGGGTATGGGTAGATTTAGTACATACAAAAATTGGGAATAACCGGAAGTGTCTAATGATGAATGTAATTAATCCCTCGAATTTAATACGCAAAATGGAATTTGAATTGGGAACATGTGTAAAGATGGAGAATGAAATACCTCAGAAAGTTGATAAACAAAACAGGATTCATTGTTTTTTCACTATGTAATACAAATGTCAAGCGAAACCAGAACCATGAGGTTCAACTCGCTGCGTTGTTTTTACTAATTAGGAATTATGTATGTGCCTAGGTATTTATACTTGTTTGCTTTCCATTAACATGCTAAATACATCGACTTGTATGATATAATGCCGAGTTGTGAATTAGCGGTGTAGAAGGTTCATTGTCAGTAAATCTACAGCCTTTACTTTTTCTTCCGTAATATGTATACTGTTCATGTGTTTGAATGCATTAACGTTAACCACCTTTAAAGGACAGTAATTAGTTCGCAAATGAAAACAATGCCTCCTTTCAATTTCTGTAAGTTCGCGATTAATCAGTTTCCGCTTTTCTTCAAAATTTGAGGCTGTCTAAAAAGCTAAACAGCTCTTCTCGAATTGAAGTTAAATGTTTGATTTATTTTTTAAGATGGCTCAGGTACAGTATAATATTCTGATATAATTGAACAGAAACTCCATTTTATGGAAACCAGTTTGCAATAAGTGAATTACGCTTTGTAGCCTCCTTGCGCTGTAGTAATCAGTAATCACATCAATGTCGCATTCATTGGACTCGACTTTGCTTTGAATTATCAAGCATCAAACATCTTTCGGGCCCAACATATCTTAAATATTTTGTCCTTACGAAATATACATAAGCCCGGAGGATGCAATAAAAAACTGATTGTTCCTTTCCTTCAAAGAGTCATTCCCTTCCTCTCTGGCGCTCTTTGAAAATTAATAGTTGTGCTTATTCAATATTTCAAAAGGGCCTTAAGTCATGTAACTGGTACTTTCTGAAGAGACTGATAGATTTTATATTTTTGCTGAATCAACCTCTTAACTACAGTACTTTGCACACACCTCAAAACACTTTTTGTATACTTACGTATTACATAACATAACCTTTTAGGTATTAGCCACTACATGCCTCCACCTAAAGTCATTAATTTGTAATCAATAGAACGTGAATGGAATACGATTTTCCTTTCATATGACCAAATATTTCAGTCAAACGAGCTTACTCATGAGGGACCATTCTTAAACTTAAAATGTCGTAACTTTTCTCTCTGAAACTCTGAACGTGCAACTTCTAGTATGAATAGCATTTAGGAGAACAAACAACACACAACAACAAGGGCGGTAGATTAAAGGAACAATATGGGACCATACTATACGTATACCTACCTTACTAAAGTTTAATCCTTTTATTTGTTCCTTTCTGGAAACAAATATCGTATCCCAGGTGTGGTCGCCATTCTCGTTTGTATACTTTCCCTGAGACATTATCGCTCTTTATCCTTATTTATGACGATTGTTGACATCCTTCCTGATTCTCCATTTCAGCATTTTGCTGAAAGCTAGACTCCAGATCCCATTGCAAAACTAAAATCCATAAAACTTGATTTCAACATGAATAATTGTACCCTCTCGTGCAATAAATATTCATCTGCGCATAAATTTCCGCGGTGGAACTAGTGTTTGGCCAGGTAAATGTAAATAAAAAATCCTACATCTGATAATGATTCTTGAGGGAGAAATGAATACTGGTTATTTAAATCTATGGAATTGTGGGAGACAAATAAAAACTATTACCAGAGGACACAAAGATGCTGGTTTTTGTCACATGAAACCCCAAAAAACTGGACACGCTGGGCCACCAACATTGTAATATTCGTCTTTCCACAGGTGAAACAACATCAAACAATCCAGCAACTACAATAATGCAAAACTGGATTGTACCCATTGCGTAAAAATCTTCAAGGTAGCTTAGCATGTCTTCTGGACAAACAGCATTTGTTTGTAAAATTCTTATTATAATGACATGTCGTCGACGGCCATCCCCGTAATCTCCGTCATCATCGCCACAACCACCACCGCACCAGTAGCAAAACAAACAGTCATTACATTTATTGCATATTCTGTATTTATTTTGCAAGTACAGTTTTATTTGAGTTGAATTATGCGATTCTCCCATGTTTGTGGAGTCTTCCCCGCCTTTACTTTCCATTTTACAAATGAGATATTTGAAGGGCTAAGTACGCTTGAGAATTTAAAAAATTGGTTGCTGTTTGCTAAGGTAGTTTTTCATTTGTCATTGGCTATGTCATTTGTTATTTTCCTGTGCCTTTTCCAGCTTATATTAGGGTTGACAATGGAAAATCGTATTCATAGAATTCGCATTTCAAAAGTATTTGTTTTTGGTGTTTTCTCTCTCTGCTATAGAGCATTTTTTATTCACTACTCTATAGTCCTTACTGATGATGACGATGAGACATAACTTGCTGTTGTCAGTGGCTGTTATATATTACTTCATCACAATTTGCAACTCCACAAGGGGACCATGTACACATATTGTTAAGGAGAGAAAGGTATCCCGTTTTATGAGCAGCTTATGTCATGTCAAACAGGGATGATGTCAGGGAGAACAGTTTGATCATTTGTAACGTACAGAAAAATGTGTATCCCTACCTTCTTGGGTAAACGTTATGGTGAAATTAGTTACGAGTACACATCTAGAAAACTTACAACTCCCGGGGGAAGGCAAGCGTCAGCGATGTGAAGGACAACAAATTGCTCACAATGTTTTGCATGTATGATTAAAAACAATTTTTCGTAAATGTAAAAAGTTTTGATGTTTAAGCTGTGACAGAAAGAAAGAAGCATCGCTAGTCAGTCGTATATTTATGGAATATCTAAGCAAGTGCGTTTCTGATACTTTCGTATACCTAAGTAATGCGTAGTTTGGAGAAAATTATTCGTTTAAATTTTAAAACGAATGGAAACTTATGCTTAGAACAAGTCACCTTGAAATTATTCATTTTTTAAAGATTAGTTACTGACGCTAAAAGAAATAATCTTATTGCCACTGAACAACGCTCGAAATACATACCTTACCTATATACTTGTTGTGTTAGTTTCGGACGCTTCGTTAAAAGAAAAATTAAGTTTTCCAGTGTGGTATGGACGGGCATCTAAAATGTGAAATAGGTACAAAAACACGCTGTTATTAGTTGTTTCAGAGCATCAAAAGTCACGGCTACAGCAGATTCCATACTTCAAATGCATCTTAGGGTTATTAAATAAAA
This sequence comes from Lepidocyrtus lignorum, assembly GCA_034696835.1. NCBI lineage: Eukaryota > Metazoa > Arthropoda > Collembola > Entomobryomorpha > Entomobryidae > Lepidocyrtus > Lepidocyrtus lignorum. The sequence continues at coordinate 16,159 of JAQGAG010000043.1, forward strand.
GACGGTTAACCAATAGAATGATTAACATCACATAACCATTTGTGTTTAATAAATCATTCTTAATTTTGTTTTTCTCTTTTTTTACAGGTAAGTACAGGATGTTTATCCTCAACTATTCATTCCGTGACAGCCATCTGCCAAAAGATGCCACTGTACCTTGACATTATTTGTACAATCTGACAACACTAAAGTACTCAAGTAAGCCTTGCCTTGCCCTGTGCAAATGCATTGGCAATTTTAAACGTTTGACTTTCTCCTGCGAGCTGAAACTGGGTAATAAACATTAAATCTGAAAAATGCATCCTTCTACATTTTTCTTTGCAATAAATTGTCTTGTTTGAGAGATTTATAATATACCCCTACTTTAACCATCGATCCCTGCCATATATATTTTGAAGCGTCTATTTATGTACAATGCAAGAATTTAGCTTAACTGCGCAACATTTAAATTTCCTTATAAATTCGTGTTTGTATATGTTCAGTCATTTAAGCTGAGGTCACGCTGTGCCCTTTCTATTTTTAAATGGAAATTGTGACCATCCATCCTAAGTTAGTAAATATAAAACATTCGTAAATAAAATAATTTTCCCTTTGCATTTTATGAACCTGAGTAGTTCATTTCTTGCACTAAACTAGGAGACTGGTTTGAAGAAAACTTTCATTTTAAATTGAGTGTTTCTCCTGATCGAGAAGACGAGGATGGGGGAAAAGTCTTTAAACCTTGTTTACGCGGGTACTATTGCATTTTTAAACGGAGATCGAAGTTGCTATTTTAAATTCAGTATATTTTAGAATTAACTAATTGAAAGATATCTGTAGTTCTTTTTCTTGATATTGTACGATATAATACTAAATCTATTCCATACTAATTCACCTAATACAAATTACTGAAATGCAAGAACACTGCGTAGTTTGTCAAATTTACTTGTATTTTACATGCAATGTGCAGTTGATATTGAATACATTGATTACTAAAAGGTTGGAGTAGATCCTAATAGGAAAATCCGTGCATGCGCGTGTAAATTACTGATACCTAATTGCATTTGGTGACCACAACGCGACTTTTCCGATTAGGGTCAGTCCCATCCCCGTGGGTGGTTATGGATCATAGCTGAAAGCTGCCAATGATCTGTGATTACAATAATGGAACTCATGAAAGTTCAAAACATTAACACACTTTCAGCTCACAAAAACCACCTCTTTCGAAAATGCATTTTGCAATAGTCCATTTAAATATATGTAGCTAAAGATCAGTTCGGGTAGAACTATATACCTATCTACCAAATAAACATTATTCATATTTTAACTGCAAACTATAATCCTTGCCAAATCCGTCAACTGCCAATAATATGTAAATCAAAATCAATGCGTTACCCAAAAACTTGGCTTTCCATTCCATCCAATTCGTTACGATGAAATCCATATTTGGGAAAATAGAAAGCTCCCTTGCATTGAGCGACATCCATCTAGGAAATCCAATGAGCTTGTACATAACTCGTAATAGGAAAAACATTTTTAATTGCCATTAAAAGTGCAGCTTTCTTAAAATCACTTGTGATTTGCGTGAATGATAAACATTTTTCAATATCAAAATACTCAAACGTATTGCACCAAATATCCTCGCTATTAGCTATAATGGGGAATACATGGGGATGCAGTTTTTGGATCTGAATCCTTTTATCGTAAATTCCAAAATAAGAATTCCTCCCTTCATAATGGCTTTATTACACCAGCGAGTCCGCATCAATGTCCATTTTTGCAAATATTTTAGGCATTACGTCGTCGGTCCGTTTAGGTAATAGATAAAGTGCAGCATGTTGCCGCTGACGAGGGACTGTCGATAGGAAAGTAAATTGTTGTGAGACAGTTCAATAGAGGCTTTTTAGCATTTTTGCTTAACCGGTCTGAAATCTCAAAAAAAATGTGACACGACTTGCTCACTCATCTTCCCTTATTTAGCCAGCACTAAATGTGCATTAACTAAAAGTACATTTGTTAATATAGGGTTACGTATTATAACCACATTTTAATCACAGTCAGGGTCACTCTCAACAAAAGGATATGGCTGAGCTAATAACAATGATTTTTTACTAATTGTGAGTAAATGTCCCGTTCACAATCGCAATATTTATATAAATGTACCATTTATTTACCACCCCACCATGCCGCTTTTTTTTGCAAGACCAAAATATTTACGGTTGTGATGTGAGTTTTCCTTGTCACCTCTCACCAAAGGAATGTCTCCTCTTCTTAATGCCATGTCGTGCTGTTAGGATGTTATGAGATGGGTGCAATGCAATGTGTAAATAAAATTACGCCTCGGGACTTGCCTGTAAAAATTTATGCTTAATAGTCCCAATTGTAAATAAGTAATTTGGACAATGACCCAAGAAAAAATTATTACTCCACTTGTCTATTTAACTGTCTGAAATGTGAATGTTCCTTGGCGGCTCAAGGAGATGAAGTGATCTAAAGGGTGATTACGATTTGGGGGTTCTCTAACTCTCCTGAGATTGCGCTTGTCACTTAAGTATTCAGTTTTTTAAGATGAGAATGCAAATGTGCTGGGGATATGAATGGAAAACTATTAACATCTAACCTCACATTCGTTGTGTGGGTTGTTCATCATCATCATGGATATGTCATGCATAATTAATACTACCTATGCGATTCTCTGAAAACTGCAATGAGAAAATTAAATTATATTACGCGTGGAGGAAATTGAATGAAATCGCTTTCATTTCGTGGTGCGGATGTTTGTTCGCTGTTTAAGGGCATTAATTATAATGAAATGCGATATGATAAGAGGCATACGTGTAATAAGCTTGTTCCGCACTTGAGTAAACCCTCCATCTTTCTCAATTGCTCCAGTTGACAGGGAACAATGTCTTGAAGAGGACAAAGAAACATTATAAGCCAAATGTAGAGAGGATGCTGTTGTTGAATTATATCTGAATTTTATCCTAATGGATTGCAGCAATTTGTAAAGTAGTTTTTTGTTAACTTTAAACTGAATAAGATATGCATACAACGAACCTGTTGTTCTTTTAGTCTACTTAATGGCAAACTTGTCATTAAAAATTTGCATTATTGTCGTGTGTGAGAAAATGTGCGTACACACACAGGAAAGTGCGTATGTCTCTGCCCTAATCTTTTATTACAGTCATTTGCATAACGTTACAAGGAAAACAGCTGGCTAGATTCGAATGCGAGATAAGAACTGCTCGTTTTCATAATAAAGGGTGTTCTTATCAGCTTTTACGACTGATCGTTATCCGAGAACATAGAAACATAAAGATAAATCTAGGAAGTAAATTTTGTTCAAGATGACCTCTTCAACCTCTTCTCGTCGTCTGTCGAATGCATGAGAAAAAATTTCTCGTGTGGGACGTATTCACAAGTTTCGTCGTTCTATGCATTTCTGTTGAAGTTTTAAGCAAAGCCGTCAATATACATTTTTAAAAGTTGTTTGAAATGCATTTGTACGTTATCGCTTATGGGCTTATATCTAACGGTACTCAAGGAAGTTATAACTGGTAATTAAAGCTGCTTATAAATTCAATTATTTGCGTAGGAAGAACAATTCCGATTAATTCAATTATTATAAAAAGGTAATTTATTTAATCAGAAAAAGATAATATTTTTGTAATTGTTTATGTCCCAGTATATGTGCACTTCATACTAACTGTCATGTCATACGTCGCTGGTATTCTGATAAAAAGTAACTTTTACAAAATACATAATGAAGGTGGTCTATTTAATTATTTGATAAAATGTTATCCTCAAAGAGACAGCCTATGAAGATAAAAGGTCTTCCTTCAACTTACCAAAGATAGGTACTAAAACTTTTGCCGCGACCTAGTGGACATACCTAGATATGTATGTGTTGGGTATTATTTTAAAGTTTAAAATATTCGTGTTGAAGCTCTCACCCACAATTGTATAGTACTTTCCAGCCTTCGTTTTTATAGCAGTTACATCATGTTTTCATCCTCAATGACACGCAAGAGCAAATTCTTTCAGCTACAATTACATTCCAAAATTTATTGAGTTAAACTTTTAGTGCTGAGTAACAAGTTCATATATCATATTCTTGGTATTTTTGGACTAGACAGGTAGGTGCTGTTTATAGTTGGAAAAGAAAAAAAGTTCTTACTTGCTTTTTATGCATGTCCTTTTTACTTTACTTGGTCCAACTGAATTAAAAAACGGAGAAAATATATTCCAAGTAATTTTTAAAAAGTTACTTTTACACTTAGCTGTCCACAATCTTGAGAAAATGGAAATTTCTCTGACACTCCATTTATTCTATCATGTCGCAAATAGCTATATCGGGCTAAAGCATGACATATGTATTAGATTGTCCATTCGCCGTTTCCTTGCTAGACCATTGGCCAGGGAGTATTTTAGAATCGCGAGTTTCTTTGACTTCCTGACAAGAATTTATTGAACTGCTCATTCCCATGAATAATGATAAAACCCTCCTTTTAACGTCTCAGACATATTGAAAAGTAGACTATTAACGGTCATGATGACTTGCCTATATGACGAACATAAATTGATTTTTGTGTCGATCATTAACATACAAAAGGTAGGTATATGGCATATAGCCGAGATTTTCTTGCCCACCTCATTCAAGATCTACAGTTCTTTCTTTATGCTGGTAATAAAACCTGCCATTTCAGCTTTTTACCACCTGGCCTCTGTCATCATCACGTACGGAGTAATGTTGTCAAAATGAATGATTGATTCATTCCCTCCACATCCAAATCGACACATATCAAATTGGGCAAGGAAACTGTAAATATTATTATGCGGACTAGAATAAATGTTTTCTCACTTTTCATTCGCAAGACACATTTTTATTTTGGCCAAGTCAAGTCATGACTCTCATGACATGGCCATGATCAACGGTTTTGACGTGACGGGTGCTGACTTCCCCTTCACATCCAGCAATTTCTTCCTCATTTTTTACTACTTTGAAATAATATATCAGGGAAAAGTAACTCCGAATAATATATAGGTGATGCGGCCTTTCTCGTCTAGACAGTGGAAATGGAGTTGATGTCTACCCCGATGATGCCCATAATCCATTAGCGCTCACGTAAACCATTCTCTCAATCACTTTCTCCCACTCGGAAATACACCTTGAGCAGGAAACCGGGTGGGTTCAGAAATGAGAAAGAAAGTATGCTTTTGCACACGTACAAAACTCGTTAAAACTTGGATAAAATGGAAGGACCTGCTTTCTCCATGCTTATTACTATTTATTACGTAACATAAGCTAAGAAACGGGTTTGAAGCTTGAAACCTTTCATAAACCATGACTATGACTCATGTCAAGAGTGAGGGAATAGGTCACTCTACTCATATCATATCTGAGTTTTGTTCCTTCTGTGTTTGCATTACTATTTTATGCTAGGCTTTGGTAGAGACTCGTTCTGCTCACGGTAGTTTCTTCCAAGTCATTTTACGGATGTTATAATCCCACGTGTGGCAAAAGGTAAAAAAAATACGAATGTGAATGGTCTGTTTTCTTCGAGTTTTCATTCCATCCTTATGTTTTCTTCCAAATCTGACATCTGCTACTTTAGTACCTTCTTTTTTCTGATGATGATGCTGATGATGCTGATGATTCAAACCATTGTATTGCTGGAGGGGCCACTACACCAAAAGGAGTCGTAAAATTGTTATGTAACTTTTTCTCGTTCGGAAACAGTTCTTTGTTTGTCTTCATATTAGGTATGTACGTATGGCTTTTACGAAAGAGTTACACCTAGTTGTGAATGTTACGTGGAAAGAATGATTGTGGTGATGGTCCTTTACACGCCCTTTCTGCCCACGAGGGTAAGAGAAGAAAAATAGTTTTCATCAACTTTCTTTCTTTTTGTCAAGAGGAAGAAAAGAAAGTACATAAATACGTAAGAGCATATTGTTACGTTGTAGGCTGTAAAATCCTTAGTTATTGCTTGGCATGGGGATGGATGAAGTTCCAGTATAGAAGTGCATCTGCATGGTGGAGTTGATGAGATGCACAGTCTATCTCAGAAAATTGGACCGAATGAAATTGAATGAATGTATTAAGAGTTGTGACTGGTGACCAACTTCAAGAATGCAGCAAATTAAATATACTACATCATTACAATGGCGGAAGCTTCGTCTAATCAGTATGACAGAGTATCAAAAATATTGATAAAACAGAACAGTCATCGCATATGAGTATGTATCGCAAATTTCAAACGGACGGGAAAATCTCAGATAAAAACGCACTCCTAGAACACGTCATCCTAGTGACAAAAACATCCACCCTTTCCTAAAAAAAATTGGGTGGAACTTGCTGCAAGTTACTTGCACCTAGTAAAAGAAAAGTGAGTGAGTTTCAAATTTATTTTCTTTTTCAGGTATTACAGAAAAACGATGAAATGAGAAAACAATCTTATTAATTCTTGTAGTCTTCATAGCATAGTTTTATATCATATAGTAGTGGCTCTTATTTATTTCACGAATTAAGGTGCTTCTTTTTCCCTGTTTTCAGCTCTTCTAGAATAAAAAGGTGTGCAGAACCGGCGTTTAGCCTCCTTTCCTAGAAGTTGAATAAAGTAAGTGTGCGGTATTACTTGCCGGCAATTGAATTGAATATACCCGAATTAATGTATTATGTATACACATGCATCCCACAAGCCAACAAAAACTAGCACATTGTCTAAAATAACTATAAAGGAGAAGGGGATACAACAAGTAATCAAAGACTAGGAACTTTGTGCTTACTTTACTTCCCTACCTAAGTATACACGCGTATAATATCGCAATAAAACAGAGACCCTTTGGCTTCCTGGTTTTAAGGTGGGAAAGCAATGCAATTGAAATAGACTGCTTTCACTGTCGAGAAAAGTAAAAGTTGCCATTCGCCATTTACCAGTGGTGGTGGTCGTGCCAGTGTCGATGGCGATTCCAACGAAGGATATTAATTTTACCATATGTACGATAGAAGCATTCGAATGGAATGGCACTTTCCCTGCTTTCTCCAGTTCCATTCCCTCTGCCCAAACGGAGAATGATGGGGTAAGGTCAATTTCCCCATTGAATCGCGTATGTATTATGGATGTAAAATGCAAAGTGGGCAATGCAGCGAAGAGAAAGAAAAGGAAGTTGGTAGTCGACTTAAGTGATTTTTTTTTGTTTGGAGGGGCGATGTCTCCGTATGGCTCCTATATTCCCTGTGGTATGGTATGCATAGCAATGCATCAAATAAAAGAAAGGGGTTACGTGAATTCAAACTACCAATATGACGGTTGGTGGTGGTAATACCTATAAATGTGACGTATATTTGGAAGTAGGGACAGGGTAATCTTTATACATTATGTATAACGTATCGAAAGTAAAAAAAGGTACAAATGGCAGAAAGACACATTTTCAATATAGCATTGTGCACAATTATATTAGGCCTTTGTACTGCGTTGTATTGTGTGTATCACAGCGTATTTTTCAATATCCACTCTGTTGCTACAACACAATACCATTGTAGTCACTCCAGCGAAAAAAAAAACCCTTGGAGATGGTGGGTGACGAGTGAGAAAGGTGCTGGCTGTTTCGTGTTGCTCAAGTAGTACTAGAAAGCTTTCCATTCGATCGTGCTCATACTTCGGAAATGAGTAGTTCGACTTTCTCTTTTCGACTGGTGAAAATATCGACGATGGCCGTCCAACCAATTCAGCCAGTCAGTGTGTACTCATCTTATAGAATTGACTGGCTATAATCAGCAGTATTCAAATATGGCAACTGTGAGGATGAAATCCTGTCTGAATCTATACACATTAAATTATACTTTTAACCTCGTCGTAAATACGACCGTCGAACTGTGCCCAATCAACCCCATCGCTCCATGTACAAAATAAGCATCAGTAAAAGGCTCAAGCAGGTGGCCACCTCTCCACATTTTCTCTCAGAGCTCAACCTGGAACACTTCTCTTTCCCTTTTGGTGTGACGATGATGAGTCTCCGCTAAGATATATACAAGTTAACTTGGTGAAAAGTATATTAGTCGTGTTTCGTGCATGACACAAGATACAGGAACGAGAAGAGAGCTCAGGCCTGAAAGTGAGGAAAAGGAAGGGAATCTTTCGATTTCCCCGAGTCTTTTTATCACAGTGGAAAATCCTCAAAACTCTATTCCCTGCTCCACACTCTTGTCTAAACCTTCCAGTTTGGATGAAGCTGACTGGCACTTCGTCCTCTATCCTTTGTGAAATCACATTAGATTTTCTCATGTTCCTCCACTTTCTCGACTGAGAACCACTCTCAAAGCATCAAGTATCCGCTCTCATTTTCTCCTCTTTCCTCCACCAGCACAGATGCCTCCATGCAACACCAACTCTGAGGCCCACTCAGCCATACACATTTGGATTGGCTCAGAGACAGAAAAGAGGGAAAACTTTCCGGTTTCACTAACAGTCTTTTCGTAGAGCCCTGGAAGGGAACTTTGCCGCTTTTTCTCTGAAACTACGGAAAAAAGAGAAAAGCAGGCAGAAGTCGGGGGAGCTGAGGAGAACTCCCCTTTTACAATCTCAATCCTCCAGTTTTCCCAAAATTTCTACAACTATATCCACTCCAAACTCCAATGTCCCGTTTTCTCCTTCCTCCACACTCGGACTGGAGAAGGAAAAGACATGGAGAAAAGTAGTTTAAGTAAAAACATATATGTAAAATAAACAGATAACTTTTTATCTTATTCCTTTCTCCGGCTACTAAATTAAAATAAAGTAATTCATGTCGGTTGTTGTGCACCGCTACTACTCCACAGCTAAATTACGTGCAAGGACTAGGAAAGTAAATACAGATACTATTTTCCCCCGTGCATCTCTGTATCCAACTAGCCCAAATATCTCGTCGTCATCAACAGGATGAGCGAACGGCAATAATAAACTCTGCCTCACATATTGTTCTAAATGATGTGTCAACATCTATCTAAACTACGGAGTGGAGTGGTATAAATAACTTTCTCTTGGAAATAGACTCTTTTTTTCTCCCCCATCTCATCTGTCTACAAGTTTTGCAATGAAGTACAAGAGAAGCTAGATGGTTGTATGTGCAGCTTTGTAACTAAATCAACACAACTCTCAGGACTGCGTGTTTTCCTTCAGAAAATCCACTTATCTGTCTTGTGAACTATGAACTTACTATATTATCTGATTGAGCGTATCATCATCAACTATCATGGTGGTGTCTTCTCGATTCAATTTCTCTTTTTTCTCGAAAGGTGAACTTTGTTGGCCGGTTCACGAAACTATAAAGGGGAATTATCGTGATATAGCATCTAAAATTAACCTGGATTATTTAACATCAAATTATTATTGAAAAGTGGTTTAAATGTAACATGAAAGTTTCGATTTCTGACGCGAGCGGATGTAAAAAATTATGCTGATGTTGTGACATGTGCAGTGTTCCTTTAACCTTTTCGAAACACGCCAAGTCTCGTGTCGCAATCACCTTTCTTTTTTATTGGTTAAAATATAAATAAACAGAAATTTACAAATGTAAAAAATCCCAACATTGTCAAAAATAGAGTTTTGTATGACATGAATCATTTTTTACAAGATCAAGCTATGTTCGTTTACCCACCCATCATTCAAAGAGAGATATGAATAGTTCTTCAATTTTGGAGGGCTAAACGACACATTTAACAAAAGGGCAGACATTACAAATCATCATCAAGTAACATCATCTTCAAAACTTGTGGTTGAGCCGGAATCATTTTTTATCTTCTTTGAAACGAGAAAAAGTGAAAACCAGTTTGTGACCATCTTCGTCCACATCTCATCATCATTATCCTCCTCCATCTATGAGATCTAAGCATTTTTCAACGGTCAACGCAAAAATCTGTAATGATGATGATGATATTACTACACAATTTATATTGATAACTTGACAAAACACGGCAAAAATTGTTGAAGATTTTGTGCGCAATATAATTTAACTATATAAGACACTATCTGCTATAGATAGATTGTATGAGATGACAAATGTAAATCATTTTATGTACTTGGCCTTTGCTCGTCAAACAAGAGGGTAGATAAAGGGACAATTGTTATTGCTACAATGGGATATGTGAAATGCGATATTTTAACATTTTTATGAGTCATCATCTCATGCTGTGATTACCACCATAATAATAATTTTTAAAGATCCAGATTTCGCTTCGAAAAAATTTGTTAAAAAATTATTTCCCCTTCTAATACTAACTTGATAATGATAATGACGGTGAAGAAGTGTCCCTTCAGTACAAAATTTGCGATATTGTTGTAACAAAAAGGAATGCAATAATATCACATGAGCAACTCGACTATCAACATTGCATCCACCCAACCACACTCACAAACTAGGAGAGAGAGAGTTAAAAGTGATCGCATCTCGTTATCGTCATTGTCTGCGATTATCAGCTTGAAAAAATTTACAAATAAATTCTTTCCTGTCCTTTTTTAAAAATTCCATAACGGACAAGCCATCTGAGCTGAATGTATAAAACGTTTTAATGGTCTTGTTAAGAAAAATGAATGGGGAGAGTGAAATCTGTGAAAGGAAGATGAGCCCTATCGTCTGCTAGTTATTATTACATATTATTATCATCATCATTATTATATATTTTATTATGAAAAAACGTTCCTCTCTCTCTCTCTCTCTCAGCTGAAGATGCAATTTTTGCTGATTACATTAAGATAATAATGATAATGACCGGAAAGGAAGCAACATCTTTAACGAGTTGAATAAAAATCTCGAAGTGCCATTTCCAAAATTGTCTGTTGAGCGTTATTCTGTCTAATGTGGGTGGACACATGTGCTGTGCTAAACTAAAAACTGTGAGAATGGATCACTTCCTTATTGGCAGATTCAATTATTTTATTCTTCCCTGGTAAATAATGAGACTCGCCTTCTAAGAAGTCATCTAAGGATATAAAATATATACAACTGTCATCCTTATAGATTCTCTTATTAAACGATCCTTTAGCAGATAATCGTCTCAAATTATCAGATCATTAGAAAACTCCAAATACGCACTAGAGCACGCACTTTTCCTTTCATTCATTGAGAAAAGTGACAAGGATCTGGGCTGAAGGCACTAACTCGTCTCCCTCCAATTTAACATTTTTAGACCTCATTTTATGTGACAGGTGTGTCTCGATGGACGGTTGTGCACCTGCACCCAGTTGATGGGAGAGGTGGGTAGTGTGCGCCCAATTTTTCAAAGATAGTGACATAGTCCATTTGACATGTTCAGGTTACAGTAGCATATAAACTATATCATGTTGACGTGTAGTTTGGCAATGCTGTATATCTTCTAGATTTCGTAAAAGTGTTGAAAATCAAGTGATCGTGCAATCGCATGAGCGCCTTCGGTTGAGAAGACACTCGTCTTTTGCCTTCCTCCCTACTTGACAAGAGACTCTCTGTTCGGATGTAATATTCTCTTAAGGGGAAGCAGAGGAGCAAGTCGTAATCAGGAACTGTGTTCTGTTAAGTTGCCACTGAATTGCATCGACTTGGCTGTTGTCCGCCTGTCGTGTGAACAGGGGAGAATCAATGAATGAAAACTACTTGTTGGCATCTCCCTTTCCACATCTGTCTATATTTTGTTGAAGGGGAACTCCACTCGCGACAGAGCAGTTATAGCCTATTCGTTCCAGTAAGACTGTAAGTTCTACTAAAAGATTTGATCGGGGAATCAGAACAGTCCCATTGTTTCCTGTAGTCCAGAGTCCAGCTAGAGCGAAACCAAGAAAGATAGATGGATCGACAATCTGAACAAGTCGGCTAGACGCTCGCATGAGAATCCCGAGGGAGGGGAAGACAAGAAGGAAAAAGTTTTTTCTGGAGGGGAATATCAAGCAGAATCTTTTCCGGTTTGTGAGAGCAACCCGGCAAAATAGATACGACCAACATACGACTATAATAGTGCTCCGAACATTATTGTCAGCAGAATTTTGCGTAGCATAAATTATTCTGCGGACTGGGAAATCCAAGTAATGAGAAAACGAGGAACGCATCGGAAGAGTTTCCTCCAATCTGGGATTTTGCCTTGATAACTTCGCGCAGAAAACAAGAAAAGACAGACGAACAAAACAAATGTTGAATTTCGTGCTTGATTGGTATAAAGTGTACACGCACCCATCTGCCATTTCAAGTTTTGTCATTATCTTCCTTCTCCTATTGAACTATACTTGAGAAGCCCATCTCATCACCATCATCATTTATCACTAGCATCATCATCACATCTCTAACCCAAAGTGCAATAGTGAACGCTAATCAAAAGCAATTGGGTTTGAAAGAAAAAAAAGTTGAATTACTTCTTGCGGAGGAGGCAACCTACCTTTGAAAAACTACGCACCTTTCGTTACCCCTTTGTCTTTTTATCATCATCAGAGCATAACTACTAAACTACAAGCGCCTAACTCATTTCCCCTCGTGTTTACATCAAATTATCATAATCATTTTGATTACACGCGCATTAAGAAAGTTTAATCAAAGATGATGATCTTCGCTAAATGTATAAAATTTAGCAGTTGGTAATTAGTCTTATGACTGTAATGGTGTGAAGAGGAGGTAACTCAACCTAAACGCAACCTGTTAAGGAAAAACTTTTATTTTGCGAAAAGGTGAATAACAAAGAAGCTCATAAGTCATCCATATCGGACTTTCATCACTAATGTTAGCTCATATCTAATGTACATATTTGTTTACGTAACTCGCAACTTGGAAAACAACTTTTTCATATTGTTCCCCCTCTCAGTCGGCAACAAAACCACAAGTCAGGAAGATTAGCCTTTCCTATCGCCAGCACGTAGTGGCATAAGCTCTCAGGAAATTATTAGAAAGTGCAGGTGCGAGTCGTGATACTAGCCAGACTAATATTACTGAACAAAGGTGAATTTCAGGCTGACAAAGCAAACAAAAGGCAGTTTACCAGCTTGTTCTGCTCAGCCATTAGTGATCCAGGATCCAGATGAAATGTGTTACGTGTCATCTCGCTCATTACATGCTAAACGATCATCCAGGTTTGAGCTTATAAGTCTGGAGCAACCAGCCAGACAAAACCAAGTGCTTCTCAACAACATACCAGACAGTTAATAACTTTTGGTGAATTTTTCAGTAAAACTTCTCCTTAATATATATTTATAGCTGTATGTTATACTCAAGGTGTGCTTCATCCCTTGTAAAAGAAAGTCGGAAAACAAAAATCGGTAATCCAGATGTGACCAGCTATACAAATGTCCGCTTGCTTCCTGTCAGCAGAAAAAAAATGGGAAGTGAAGTTGGCTAAAAAGCAAAGTGGAATAAAAGCTCTGAGGACATCTGCTTCAATTTCGTCCCTGCATTTTGTCCATTATTATTGCGCAAATACATAATTTATACTTTTCCCAGAGAAGGTAAAAGTCGTGCACGTCGTACTCCGAAAGTATAAGAGTGTTGAGAGCTCAGGTCTCCGGACTTGTGTTTTACACGTGTGTCGCGTATTATATAACCTTACCTGAGAGTCAAACTCTGACATTTTCAAAGGAAAGTCAGAGAGATTGTCATAAGTAGATTCAACGGAACTATACATATGTATGTACCCTCAGCTTACCGATTTTTTTTCACAGTGAAAGAAACACGAAACGAAATCAAACAATACTTGGAATATACCTATTGTGAATCCTGGCCCTTTGCCCTTAATAACTGTAAAGACTTGGCATTGCAGTGCCATTAGATCTTATATCGTACGAAATAATTCTAAAGAAACGAGTCAAAGTGCTATTGCTGCGCTAAGGAGTAGTGAAAAGGATTTAAAATATTTTTAAGGAGGTTGGAGCCGCTCTCCGTCTTAGCGCAACAAATAGGGTGGGAGACAGACAAAAGAAATTTGGGAAACGGAACAGGTGTTCCAATGATAAATCTCTCATATCAAAGTCGCATTCAACCCGTCTATTTCCACTTTTCCTCACTCTCTTCAATTTAACTGGATGACAGGGGGAGAGGGGAAAGCGAGCATAATATGGATACCTATACATATTTGTAACTTGCCTTCTTCTCATGGAAAAAAACTTTTCGAGTTGAATTGAGCTGGAATGAAAGGGAAGACATAAGTATAAAAGAAAAGCATTAGAAAAGGAGAGAAAACCACGTTGATACATAAGAGAAAAGGGAATTCATCCTACAAGTTTAGAAAGTGGAAAATGTTTCAAGAAAAAAAAACTTGCTCATCCTTTGAATCGACATTGATGCGAGATATCAACATCCAGCAACAACTCAATGAATGAATGAACAAAAACTCTTTTCTCGTGCTATTCAACCACACATATCTATTTTATAGGTATGTATAAAAGTATAAAAACCCTGGTGCACAAAAGACAAGTCCAACTTTTTTTCTTCAACATGTTTAAGGAGATCTCAACTCAGGTTTCCAATCAAAGGTAGAGAAAAGATCCGGATCACTCTTTTCTAATCTGTTCGACATACCAAACATTAACAACTTTTTCTACGTCTTCGACAGTAACAGAAGTTAACAGAAGTCGAAAGTACATTTGCGTTTGTTCCTGTTTGTTGGATGGATTAGTTGAGTGACGGCTTCAACGAATAAGTTCTGACTCACTCCAGATGGTCGACGGAATATACGCACCTTTTTCCAACTTATCTTGATAAGTAAGAGAGGGAGAAATTGGGAAAAGAGAAGTTTTTAGTATTATGGTCTGCTGAGGAGGAAAAACTGTTTAGTGAATGTATATATAACAGAGTTAACCAAAATTCTCAGGTGGATTTTTTATAATGTAATTGAAAAATAGGGTTATCATTACCCCCAACTTACCCAGACACTGATGTTATCCAAACCGACCAAGTTGTAACATTGACAAAATAGAGTAATTTCAAGAGAATAACTTTTTTTCTCCTCCCTAATGGAAAGAGAAAAAACTATGATATGATGCGATTCTATTAACGTGATTATATTTTTTATGGAAAATGGCAACAAAATTTATTTTAAACTGAAAGGGAACTTTTCTACCTACGAAAAAAATGTAAGGGAATGGTGGGGGAAAATTAATTCCGGAAATTGCGTTGTTTTCCCAAACTCTCTCGGTGAAAAAAAAAGTTCTTCTTGGGAGGAACTAGTATTTGGGCGACTAATGCAGTGAAAATAATCTAATTCAATTCAAAATGCTGACCTGCGTCTACCAACCGACGGCCCCGTTGGCCAAAAACTGTTTGGTTAGACTGGAGCAAGACTCTAAAAAGGTAATTGTAAGCCGATACACAGCGGGTAAAGGTGGGCAGGTGAAGGTTGAGCTAGTGAAGAATAAAAACATGAACTCCTTTATACACTCCCAACCCAATCATCCCTTCTATAAGAAGTCCCCAGGACGAGCTAAGCGGACATGGAGTAGCAGTGATAGTAATAATAATAGTAGTGGAAGTATGAGCAGTGGCTACACAAGTCTTGGCACTCAACATAAATCAACGTCACTGTGGTCATCTTTTGATTCTGACGATGCCAGTGGGAGCAGTGGGAGCGCATGTGATAACAGTAATTCAGAATGGGAGTCTGCTTACTCATCTGATTCCGAGCCGGTAAGGGGAAACAGAAGGAGCAGTTGTTGATTGTAGATTTATATCTGAAATTGCTTTTTCGTAAATTATTTTGTTTGTTATTTTTTTGCAAATGTAATTTGTTCTAGGTGATCAGAGAGCATCTGATCAATCTCCTAATCCTAATATATTCTAACAAGTACAATACTATTTAACTTGGCCAAACTGGTTAGCTCTAATTAGATGACAGTTGTTTGCTACCAATGTTGAAAAAAGCGGTGTATATTTGCTAAAAATTTGCACAATCATTCAGAATGATTCATTCTTTTCTCAATTGTTGTACATACAATGAAACACGTTAGATTTGCATTAATTATGATAAACATCTTCATTGTAAAGATGAAAGTTTCAGTTCGACATGTTCAATGGCTAATTATTCGGTCTCGTTTGTGCACAAATTTTCTACCTTTATCCATTTTGAGTTTGCTATTCTGTAAAGTGTAAGAATGATTCAAACAAATTCATTTTTAAGAATAGGCTATAATGACTAAAAAGTACTATGCTCGTCATTATTTTTTTCTTATTACTACTTTCCATTGAATAATGGAGTTTTTTACTGTAAAGCAATGATGTAATACAGCAGCGTGTGAAGTACTTAAGTGGGAAGAAAATGGAATATAACCACCGAGAAAAAAGACGGAATAATGATGAAAGGTAATAGCTTGGGGTAAGCCTTAGTCAACGTCAACGCTTGACTTTTGACTTACTGATATGATGATGACTCAATCTTTCCTCGGTCTTTTCTCTAAGCTACTATCTTAGAAAAGGAAAAGTCAAACTCCTCAATGCTCTTGAAGCCAAGAACAGCCAAGTTCAGGGTTTTACGATATTGTAGAAGTGGAGATATGGGAGGATTTAATCTTTGCCGGTTTTCTTGCCAGTCTTTTTTATACTTTGTGCATTTTCCTACGATCGTGAAGAAAAGCTTCTCTCATTCCCAGACTTATTTTCGGCTTTATCTTTTCCACTACTGTTAAGAAGATCAAATGAGCTGGGGGAAGGTGCTGGTATGGCAGGGAATGGATGAAAAGAATGGAAAATGTTTGTGATGTGAAAAAGTTTTTCCAGTTTCCCATTGTTCTCTATATTCCTCCCACTTATTTCACGAGTGTTAATATAATAGACCTTTCTCTGTAGAAATGTGCCGGTGGAACTTGAGGGTCGGCGAAGGATATGGTTTGAGATGAATTCCACATTCAATGGGTGGATATTTATTACGTAGCTGAAAGCTAGTATAGCGATCAGTTTGGCGTCCGTCTGTCTGTCTGTCTGTCTGTCCGTCTGTACGCACGATAACCTTCGAACGCGTGGATCAATTTCGTTCAAATTTGGCATGTAGGTATAGATTGTTAATAGGAAGAACGGTATTGCTTTTGGGCGGAATCCGATCACTGCAAAGGGGTCAAAGGTCA
>JAQGAG010000044.1:0-33162 GCA_034696835.1 Lepidocyrtus lignorum
GTTAAGTCTACTAAAGGTCTATTATATGTGGGAATATGAGAGAGTTCTGAACTTAACTCTTCCCTCCCACTCCTCGTTAGTTAATTGTTAATTAAAGCATGTAACTTAAGTTTTCTATGAGCTGGCTGTTTGTGACGCTATGATATGGTGCTAAAATGTGGATTGTTTTGGAGGTAACAGTGACGCCACATGGAATAGAAAGAAGAGGAAGGGGACAACTGTATTGCTCGATGCTCGAGCTCGAGACGGAGACGCTAAACGCTTTCTTTCAGCTTTTGACTTGATTAGGGTTAGTTGAGCATCCATCCAGGTTTAAATATTAAAAGGTAGATTGTCCCCGATGAAGCCGAAACCAGCGGAAGTGGAGAAAATGAGGATGTACAAGATCATACTCCTTGTGGTCGTTGTGTTGCTTCTCATCCCTCTTTTGACGCATTACTACTTAAGTAAGGTAAGTATGAAGTATGTAGTTAAATTAATGATCCTTTACGGGTGAGCTATGAAGTTGGAACCTGGTGTTCTTATCAGTTTTAATGGATCGTAGTTGTGTGTGTATGATAAGCCAATATTGAATGTGTAGTAAAATTTTCATCTTCTATTGATGCGTGCGGCAGGTGTCAGTTGACGAGAACTTCAACTCGGAGCAGGATATGAACTCCCATCCCTGGATTGTCCAGTTAGCAGATGTGGATAAGCTCAAAGGGGCCGAGCTCAAATTTCGGATTGAGGAACTTTTGCGAATAAAATTCAGTGTTACTTCCGAGCTTCGGGATTTGGAGGCGAAACGGCAACATGTACAATCCGAAATTGCACTTCTTAACAGGAGATTGGAGGAAGCTAAAATGGAGGCTGGTAAAAGGAGAAATGAGCTGGATAGACTTCAGATTTCTTTACAGCAGGTACGATTTGAATTATATGGCTATTTTCAATTAAATAAACTGATTAGAAATGTACATTTTTATACATCGGTTATTCCTATTTTTTAGGCTAAAGTCGCTGAAAAGGAAGCCATGGAACGCAACACTCCAAGACTGGGAAGGCCAAAACCAGTGGCTCCACTGAGGAATGTACCACAGTATCCGCTATTTACTGAACAAAGCTCATCTTCAACATCGTTTCACATCAAGCAATGCCAAATGGACTCTTGCTTCGATTATTCGTTATGCCCAATGTCTTCAAAATTTCAATTTTATACTTATTCCCTGTCAACTTACCTTAATCTTACGAGATCAGCCTCAGATAGCCAAAGGTTCATTTTAAACACGTCTGATAATAGTATTGCAAGTTTGTACAATTTGTTCGAAAGTAGTCAATATAACACAAGAGATTATTTAAAATCCTGTTTATTTATCTTAATTGTCGATGATTGTGAATACGCCAAGGCTGCTCAGTTTTACAAAAGTTTGCCCCACTGGTTTGGTGATGGGAGGAATCATGTAATTTTCTTCTCTTGTAAAAATTCTAATTCAAATCAGGAAGTATTACACAAAGACTACTTAAAGTTTTATGGACGGGCTATAATAGCCAGTGAGACGGCGTTTAAGGATAGTTACAGACCTAAGTTCGATCTTATTGTTAGTCATTGGAAGAAATCCTTACCGGCTGGGGAGATTTGGGCTCATTTGCCGTCAATAATCCCTGCTAAGCGAAAATATTTGGCGACATACTTGGGTAACGTGCCATTTATTAGGAAACTATGATTTATTTTGTAAATTATTCCATCTGACTCCGTATTGTTTCATCTTTATACAGGTGGGGAAACGGATCACTATGTACAATCCGAACTCCTAAAAATACAACAGGATGACCCACAATCTTTTGTTTTTCAATTTTCCTGTAATATTCCACAGTATCAGGGGAAGCGAGGGGCTCACAGTGAAGAAAACGAAATAAAGCCATCAAATAAAGGAGCTTATGAAAACAACGGACGGGGTGCTGATAGCAGTGCCAATGGCCGATTGTCTAGTCTTTGTGAAAATGACCTACTGCGTACAAGATTACTTATCGATTCGACATTTTCCATCATTATATTACCTCCTGACGACTTCATGGTTTTGAGTTCTGAAATTCTACAGTTTCGACTTTATGAAAGTTTGAAGTATGGTGCCATACCGATGGTTATTGGAAACAGATTCGAGCCACCGTTCTCTGAAGTTATTGACTGGAGCAAGATAATACTCACCTTACCTAGTGCGCGAATCACCGAAATTCATTACCTTCTCAAGTCATTCACCGACGAAGACCTGCTAGCTTTACGACGAAATGGAAGATTAACGTTTGAAAATTACCTTAGTACAGTAGAACGGGTTTCGGAAACTTTGCTGGCTACATTGAGAACTAGGATTGGCATTGCTCCGAATCCATATAAGGATTATCCATCACCAAGTGTTTTTAATGAAAGTTTTACGGTAAGTTTGTGCGTTCTTTTTTTAACTCGGGAGTTCATTACTAGCTGCTATATCTATATTTTGCAGTATTTTGATTTCACTAGTTGTTTTATCTTTCAATTTACAGCCATTGAAACTAGACACTTTTACTGTGGATCCCGAAGAGGAGGAGAACCTTGGCCCAATTGAACCTCCATACCCTTCACTGGCGTTTGCTCGAAACTACAGTGCAATATTTCTGCAGAAATATGAGTTTTGGAACACTTACTATCAGCCATTTAAGTTATATCCATACACACCATGGGATTTTACAATGCCGTCAGAAGCAAAGTATCGAGGATCATCATTGGGCTTCCGTCCGATTGCTGGTGGTGCTGGTGGGTCGGGCAAAGAATTCAGCCAGTCAATAGGGGGAAATTCACCTAAAGAGCAATTTACTATTGTTATGTTAACCTACGAAAGAGAACAAGTTCTTATGAACTCACTTCAGCGATTGTTTGGCCTTCCATATTTAAATAAAGTTGTAGTAGTTTGGAATTCCCCTCAAAGTCCACTACCAGACTTACGATGGCCAGATATCGGCGTGCCCATACATGTAAGTAGATTTATCAATAAATCTTTGAAATTAAAATTACATTATTGAAATTGACTCATGCTAAAAGTTCTTCTCCCATATTTGATGTTTGCAGGTAATCAAAGCAAAGAAGAATAGTCTGAATAACAGATTTGTTCCATATGACGCTATTGAGACAGAAGCTCTTTTAAGTATAGACGACGACGCTCACTTGCGTCACGATGAAATTGTTTTTGGCTTCAGGTATTTTACAGTTTTACATATTATTTATATTTAACTTGAAATAAATAATAATCTAACTTGCAAGTAAGTAAAAGTTTAAAAAACATGTACTAAGAATACATATATTGGATTGTAGGGTTTGGAGAGAAAATCGCGATAGAATAGTTGGCTTTCCCGGTCGATATCATGCATGGGATATGAATTTTGGAGGATGGCAGTACAATTCAAACTATTCTTGTGAATTATCAATGGTGCTAACAGGTATAGTGATCCCCCACCGGGAAAAAATGTATTACCTATTATATAATAGGTAAGCATAATTTTCTAGCGACTGTTTTTATTTCACAAATATTTAAGGTGCCGCATTTTACCACAAAGTATATTCGTACTTATATACCTACAATATGCCATCTGCAATCCGAGACAAAGTGGACGAGCTGATGAATTGCGAAGATATAGCAATGAATTTTCTAGTATCTCATTTAACTCAAAAGCCACCGGTGAAAGTAAGTTCCTATGCACAGGTTTTCGGTGTGCTAAATTACATTATAACGTATTCTGTGACTGTTACTTACTTAAAGATGGGACCTTGACTTTACAGGTTACGTCTAGATGGACTTTCAGATGCCCCGGTTGCCCTGTAACATTATCAGAAGATGATTCCCATTTCCAAGAACGGCATCATTGTATAAATTTCTTTAGTCAGGTAATGTTCTTATAAAAAACCAAATCTTCCTAATTTGTAAGCAAGTGTATTCTTGGTAGACAAAATTAATAGCATATTCAACCGCAACAATGTTGTTTTACAGGTTTATGGATATACCCCCTTACTTTACACGCAGTTTAGAGCGGATTCCATATTGTTCAAAACAAGAATACCCCACGATAAGCAGAAATGCTTTAAGTACATTTAAAAAATTATCAGCTTAAAAATTAATGCCTGTGATTATTCATTATTATAATCTTCGTGACTGTACTGACAGAGCTGACGCCATTAGCGATCAAAGTTAAAATAGATTTGCCAAAACGTGCCATATATTAACTTCATCATTATTGCTACGATTGATCTCATCCCAAGTTTCAACCATTTCGCTGTATTTTATACTCAATGTAATGTTACCTATATATAGCCTAAAAGTTATTAGTAATTATGTAAAATTAGTAATTACGAAATGCGAGTAAATCTCTGAAACTAAAACTAATAATGTAATAATAACCCTTTCAAACGAATAAAATATGTATTGTATTGTATTAACAAAGACTGCTTACGTACTGCTTATTGCTATTCTCAAGCTCAGTATCAACATCCATCAACTTACGGCGACATCAGTTAATCTTGTGACTGGTGACTCTAATCGGGATTTAGATTTATCTATTCGATTCTTTATGCAAATGCATGCGACATAATACATTAGATATAAATATATTGTGAATAAGCATTTGTTCTAAAATTTGTAAATCTTATTTTAAAATTATACAATTAGTTAAGAATTAAACGATAATTATTAAATTATATGACCCCCGTCAGATTAGTGATCTGTAGCTTTTTCTAGTCGCAAAAATTACATTATTATTATTATATATATGCTCATGTCTAAAATTGGATCGCTGAACCTGGCAATCAAGCGTCAATTAGCAATTCTAACAATTATGGGGCAAAATGAACATGGCATTGTTTACTCGTATTTGCATCAATCAACATTTTATCTTTCTTAGGTATATCAATCAAAATCCATCCATGCATTGTCCAGTCCAGATAGGTAGGTAGATAACTCCTCCTCCTCAGCTCTCCAGGAGCATGGAACGCAGTAACGGACCGATTGCTTCTATCGACTTGATATGAATATGAATACGTATATACTCATACCACATACATAACTATAGCTAGTCATATACATAAAGAGGATTAGCATAGTCCACTTCCCTCCAATCCTTTCCATACATAACCATATCAGCTCGCATCATCATCATCTCTTTCACCTCATCACGACCCATTCCTAGCCATGCACTCGAGGTACGCCTTCCTCAATGCATGCAGCAACAGCCAAGCATCGAAAAAGCCTTTTTTGCTTTTTGTGGTGGAGGTGGAATATTTCGTTTACCTCGTCTGGGATTCTAATTGTTTGGGTGAATTTAAAACTTTTAGGCTCAATAATACAACCAACCGTACCTAAAATAATAATATTGTGACGAGATGACCGGATGACTGGCTAGTTTTAACTGGGATTAATTAGCTAATGGGCTGGAGATCAGCTGGATTGAGTAGTTAACCAGTGGAAGAGTTAAACTAGTGCAGTGGAGGTAGAGAAACTGGTACTAAACTAATATTCAATATCGGTTGAGTTAGATAATGAAAGAGGTTTTTAACTTTTAGTGGACTTTACTTTAGTGTGAGTTAAAAACTGTTAATTTTAGTTATCAGCTCAAAATGAGTGGGACCGTGTGCTGTTACGCGGGGTGTAAAAGGAGCTATTCCACTGATAAGGATATTTCCTTCTTCAAGTTTCCAGATGACCCTAAAAGGTAAAATAGAGCAAGACATATTGGTCATCTTTTAATTGTGTTGAATTGTGTAATTAATTTGTTGTATAACTGTCAAAATGTTAATTTTTCCGCATTGTTGCTTTTTTGTTTGCTTGTAGACGGAAGAAGTGGATGCAGAACAGTGGGAACGTGGCCTTAGAAAATCTCCCCGAACGACAATTGAGGGGGAAGCGAATCTGCTCAGATCACTTCACCGAGAAGTCTTTCCAACGACCGGAGTCCAAAACAGCACTAAACGACTCTGCGGTGCCCATTGTAGCTAAACCAGGAAAACCGGAACCACCTCCGTCACCTGCAGCTGGCCGTTTGTCGAAAGGAAAAGTTGAGAAAAAGGAATCCACAAAATCTGAACCTACTGCAGAAATAAATGTAAATGCGAACACTGATAATGTACTAGCTGTGAAGACCTCTGTCCCTGTGGCGCCTACAAAGGATGAAAAGGAAACTCCCCAGAAATCCGTGACACGAAAGAGTGCAGCGAAAGAGAAAGTTCAAAGTGAAACTGCATCCGCAGCTAGTACGAGCACGGGAGGGGACGAAGGGACAACGTCAGCAAATGACATGTCTGCTGAAGGAGTTCCGGAGAAAGATGCTGAAGTGTCCTTAAAAAGAAAGAAGAAAGTAAAACCAATGGATCCTAAAAGGTAATATTATATTTATTGAGATAATTAATAATCACGTTCGTGAGGTTAGAATAGAAGTCCGGTCTGGCATTTTTGAACTATTTGAACTCTAACTGATCTCAAGCAGCGTTTTAATTTCTAGACGGAAGAAGTTAAAGCAAAACAGTGGAAATCCGAAATTAGAAAATCTTTCTGCACGAAGACTAAGAGGGAAACGGATTCTACCGGGAAAGGCTACTACCCCCAGGTCGTCACCTCAAAGACAAGAATTGAAGTCAACGTCAAGGGAATCCACAGTGCCTATTGTTTCTACACCAGAGGAGCCAATGAAGTCTCCAGTTACAACACCGGCTGGTCGCGTATCAAAACTTAAATCTGGTAAAACTGCAATGGCGCAATCCGACAGTGCTCCAGCTCAGAAACCTCCTGTGACACCTTCGAAGGATGGGAAGGAATCCCCGTCAAAACCAGTAACAGCAAAAGAAAAGGGGGAAATTGAAACATCGTCTGCTGCAGGGGGGGAATCTACGACCTCTGAAAACCTAACACCTTCTGGGGTAGCCAGTAAGAGTACAGAAGTGCCCTTAAAGAAAAAGAAGAAAGTAAAATTAAATGACTCGAAAGGGTATGTTTGCAAACAATTATTAGCATTATTAAGAAGTGCGAATTAATTTAATCAGTGTGTGGGTTAATATCTGTAATTTATCCTTTTTTAAATTTTAGACCCCAAAAATCGGTTCAAACAAGTGGAAATCTTAAATCTGCAAATCTTTCAGAACGGCGGTTGCTGAGAGGGAAACGTATTGAATCTGTTAAATCTACCTCTGCTGCTAAATCATCACCCAAGAAATCGGAATCAAAAGCTCCGCCAAGTGAACCTGCAAGGCCTGATGAAGATGTTAATTCTAAATCTGGAGAACTGACAATACCAGTGCTGATAGCTGAGACGCAGCAAAAAGTGAAAAAGAAGGATTTTAAGCAATCCAAAATACCCGAACTTGTAGCTCAAGAAAATTCAACACCAAACACAAGCAGTGTTTCTACTGAAAAGCCTTCTGTGTCACCTTCAAAGAATGAGAAGGGAAGTCCTAAGAAATCTTTATCGCCAACAATGATAGCGAAATACATTTCTGAAATTACGAGTGCACCGATCGCTGATAACTCAACCACAACTGTGACGACGTCAGTGAATGCAGCACTTTCTGCGGAAGCTATGGAAAAAGACTCGGGTGTGTTGGTTAAAAAGAAGAAGAAAAAGAAAGTGAAACCGCAGGGTGCACCCCAGCAAAGTACGGAGACTCCTACGTTACAGACCGTTGTTCCAGTAAACATTGCTAAAGTTTTAAAGAAACGAAAGGGCGATGTCGCAACAGGCCCTAACAATGATCCAGAAACTGCTGCAATTATTGCTAACCAAGTGTCACAAATGCAATCCGTGTTATTACCCTCAACAAATACAAAACAACGTTCCGCCCCGTCAAAGCTATTCAAGCCAGTTGTAGAAAAAGTCGAAATCAACGAGAATGTGTCAGAAGCTGACAGTTATGATGAATATATGTATTTTGACAGAGATTTTGAAGAAGCTTGCTATGATGAGGATGCAGATGGAAGATTAGATCGGGAATTTGAAAGATTTTATGCTTCACTGAAAAAATTTCTACATTTATCCGGAAAGTGGACAATGGGGGGAGTGCAGTGGGACCCACAAGGGAGAAGAAAAGTCATCGTTATATCGGAACCTGATATCCCACCAAACGGACGTCCCTGCGTGAAGCGCTGCCTCCAGGTAAAAATAAAATACAACCATGGTGTTCCATATCACTCTATCATTTCAAATCAAATTTCTAACGTATATTCTTTCATTTTTAGTTTTTTGAAGACAAAGCAATACGAGTTTTTATTGATGGAATGGATATGACAGATGTATTCGGTATGAGCTGTTACGCTGAGAAAGAGGATGTAGCTGCCCTGATTTGTAGAGTTGCTGAAGCTTCGTCGTGTTGCGGTGTACCTGAGATGGTGTTAGACGATCTTGTCCACTTTCCATTTGTCAGAAAAAGGA
The DNA here is from genome assembly GCA_034696835.1 of Lepidocyrtus lignorum. Classification (NCBI taxonomy): domain Eukaryota; kingdom Metazoa; phylum Arthropoda; class Collembola; order Entomobryomorpha; family Entomobryidae; genus Lepidocyrtus; species Lepidocyrtus lignorum. The sequence goes on from JAQGAG010000044.1 coordinate 8,413, forward strand.
ACACTTCATATTTTGATTGTGATTGCCCTGGGGTAATTCCTAATGATTCTTATGATCCGATGTGCTCGTATTGTAAACAGCTTCAGGAGACTGTAATGGAAAATAGGAAAAAAGAAAAACAGAGGCTCATGGAACGTCGCATAAGGTTCGATTTCACGAATGCTAATTAAAATATGGATCTTGAAATTCAAGACTTAAATAAAATACGCAGTCGCTGTCACATACAATTACTTAGGCCTGAAATTGAAATTGTAGAAATTATTATAGAAATTGTGTCTGATGTTTTCTATATTTCGTCATGTAGGTCACAGGAAAAGGATTTTCGTCATCCGTTTGGAAAAGCCCTATACTCCTTGTTTGATGACCTTAGCGATGAAACGGATCCTACAAAGCCTAAAAAGAAGCGTTCAAAAGAGACATTTTTCCGCAAGTATTTGCATGACACTCGGTACAAAATGGATGGAGATACCGAAAAAACTGAACGAGTTTATATTGAAAAACCGATATCTGTGGATTCTGTCTCAGCAAGCTTCCAGGACATTGTATCCAAGTTAGGTTTTAATATGCCGAATGCCAAAAAGGTACACTTACGTTTTCTGTTTTCAATTCATGCTCATGCATAATTCATGCAGACATGCTTATTTATTGCACTTTATGCTCGAATCCCACTTAAAATGATTGTTTAATTTTTGACTTGCAGCCTAGAACGTACGGAAGTGCACTCTCCAGACCTCCTAGCATGTCCTTAACATCAACACCTAAACCACACCGAATGACTCCAGGAAGCTCAGGCAGGCAGATTGAGAGAAAAACGCTTCAAGTAGAACATAGCCAGAGCCTGCCGTTTTCGGCAGGGGCTAGTTTTACGTTTGATGATGGACAAGAATATGAAGTAATTGGCGAGGAAATAGTTGAAATGAAGCCCATGCCCTCTCAACAAGAATATGAAATCATGGAGGTTGACGACGAAACTTTAGCCAAATTAGCATCAGGCAGTAATCCAGTTGTTATGCTTCCTGGCGGTTCCGCAGCATCGTCTAACCTTCAAGTGACCAGAATTGATGCAAACGATCCTAACCTAACCCAGATTTTGAAAGCCATTAACACATCACATAGTTATAAAGTTAACTAATTCCATTTATGATATTGATTGTTAAATATTATTCATTGGCAATGTTTGTCTTAGGCTTCTTTGTTATTCTAATTGCTTATTCGATAGCTGTGAATGTACGATTTCGATTTCGATCTTATATAAATGGTTAGAAAGAATCGGGAATCTAATGTGATGTCTAATTATACATAATAGACGAGTGCCTAATTGATGTATACTTTCTGACATTTGGTTGAATTGTTCTCATTACTTCCCTCTTATTTATTCTATACGTTCAAAATATGAATTACCATGTTTTCTGAATTCACCTTCATGAAAAATCAACTAGGTAGGCTAAAGTGTAACTAGCAAATAATGAAGTTTTAAAATATACATTGGCATCAATGTAGCGTAGACTGTAAATTAGATTTATATATTGATACATACTACATACGTAATATGAATTTTGCAAATAAAAATAATTTCAATTTCTTGAAATACTGAACTTTTATTGGTAATTGACTAAAAGCAATATGCACACGTTCCGGTGCTATCTACATCGCAGAGCTCGCTATTCGCTAATAAGTTGCCAATACTTGATAATAAAGTATCCAGATGATGTGCTTAGCTCTTACATGAATTGTCTGGAAGTTTGAAAATTGCAGATGGTTAGATATGTAAGTAAATGAACCCTCAAGCTCCCATCGTTCATCTCATGTTTAGCCATAACTTTCTTTTTAATTGATGGGGCGATTTTCCATAAAGTTTAGCCACCTTTTCACTGTCAGAAAGGTTCATTTACCTAGCAAACAAAAACAATGTACATTCAAAACTACAAAACAAAAAAGATTCGTCGAACGACAATTCCATGTTATTATTGTTTTTCGTTCACTGATCAAATTATAAAGTGCTGGTCGAGAGATTGGGTGTATTGGATTAGTTACAGCCCGCAGCGGCAGGTTGTCTACTACCTTCAAGAAATAATTGCTCTTCAAACGATACACACAGCAACAAGGTTACGCAAGCCTACCTACATGTGTATTTTTGCATTCTCAAGATATATAGTACATGAACTTTTACATATTATCGTCACTTGATCAACATGCCGTAGTTTTTAATGCTCGCTTGATAACTTTTGGGAATAATATAATAGTGACATGGTAGGTTACATAAAGTTTGACTGGAGAACTGGGAGCGCAAACGAGAAATAATAGCCACGTACCAAGCCAATGCCAAGCAATGCACACAGGTAGTTTTTAACTGCGTTATTGTTCTATTATGAAATGCTGACAAGGATGTTCTCACGCATTTTCCACTCCATTGCAAGATTTTTCTTTAAAAATGTGGAAAAATGTGGAAAGCAACTTAAAATTATGTGTACTTTGCTATTCGCAATTCAGCGGCTCAAGTATCTCTGTTGGCTATGAGAACTTTTTTCTCATATACCTACATGCCTTATTATGCGGACATAATTTGGCACTGGGAAATTCCCAAGATGTTGTTTTCACGATGATATATGAATATGAATTATACCATTCCAGCTCATTGTCAGACATTCCATTCCAATAGAATGGATAATTGCATGAAACATATAAGGCAAAAATTAATTCTGTATAAGGCATGCTGTGGGCTATCGACAGTGAACTTGAACTTGAACTTTCTCTATAAAAATGAGCTTAATACTCGTACAAAGCGATATTTTTATATATTGTCGCTTGTATATTTATATAGTTAAGACCTCCCAAATGAAAATTTAAAAGAATATTTATAAGCATCCTTCTTTTTCTGTGTACTTGTTATTATAAATTAAAAGTAGTGAAATAAATTTTAAGGATGAAATGTGGCAACAATCTAGTAAAAGTTCGCACAAAAGATCATTATTGTACGAAACCTTGAGTTTGTTGAAGCTGCAAATATCCGTAATAAACCAAGAAAAATTGTCTTTCTCGAATTTTCATACAACTTTCATCGGCAGTCACCCGTATCCCAATAAACTCATCATTCTGCAACGCAACCATCATCATCATCATTATCATCCCGCTACGTAAAATGTAGGCGTTGACAAAACCACAGAGAAATGTCTAAAAGAGAAATCGTCCTATTTTAAAGTGTTGACAAAAAGAATTAACCTTTATCCAACAATGTTCAGTGTGCCATATATTATGTGCTTCAGCCAACTGTAAAAGGAGATTATGCAGTTGCATTTTGTTTGTCAGGACAGAAAACCGTTCTCGCCATCTCGTCTGCCTGTTTTCTTTGTTCACCTTCTTATTGGGTCAGCTCACCTTCACCTCTCTCTTACCCAATTCTTAAGTGCTTCGGTATGTTTGTTTGTTGAAAACAGGAAGCTGACATGTATTAGGAAAATTATTCTCAGCAAGCGATTTGCTAGCAAGAAACAAGGTTCAAAAGGGATGTGATACGGCTGATTTTTACAAACTTACATTGTTACAGGAGGGGGTAGCTCTTCTGGTTTTAGGAATGATCGAATGAAGTCCCTTTGGATTTATCCAACAGGAAGATGTGCCCATTTATCAATATTCTGAAGCCCTAAAACAGGTGCATCTTTAGTTCCTTGTATAGCTTCTTCATACGAAGCATTCAAATAGGTACTTTGCAATTCGGCTGGTTCCTTCCTATCGCCATCAACAATCACCCATCTTCATAATTGTTTTCTCGCTTCGTGATTTTCATAGCGTAACATGCCGGATGCCAAGTACATCCGCGTTACTTCCTTTTCAAAGGCATTTGATATGAGAAAACCTTTAAACTGCAAAATACTAATACAACCGATACATAGCAATTAACAAGGTGATCATGTTTATGGATTCTTAATGCATGGTTCATGTAGCCTTATACCAAAGTGAAATTGTGTGGTGGGCTCAGTGGGCTGTACAAAGATCTACTTGTGCATTGTTGTGTGTTGTGTTATGCTATGATTTTCTGGCCGAATGACAATGGGAGCAACTCTGTCAGTGGCAAGGGCACTTGGCATTGATGACGATGGCAATATGGTGGAAGTGAAATGGGAACTTCGCTGATTTGCACCAAACCAACATTACGCTGTTAATGAAGTTGAAAGTTTTATGATAATTTGGAATGCTAAGTATAATTTGGTGGATATAAAGTGCCATATTATTACAGTGATACATAGTGTCGTGTGTTGTTCTTGTTGCAACCTTGTCCATAATTATATCATTTTAATCTGAAGCTATTTCATACCTACTTTGTGTTCATTAACTCTGCTCATACAACGGAGAATGAAAACTGAGGACGTATGAACTTCCAGATTGACATTATTCTTATGATAGCTGCAAGATCTAAAGATAATTTCACAATTCATAAAATCCAGAGCTCTTATACAAACTGAAGAGGATCTTTAGTAGATGTTACCTATATGCAGAGTAAGCGCGTGGAGCCAGTGAAGTGAACTCTGAGAAAGTCGACAATCGGCATGTCAAATCAAATCAACTTTTTCAAAGCTTCCGTACTGCTATATGTGCTACTAACACTCATAGTTTGGAATTCAAACGCGTTGCCGTCGAATGCTTTAAAAAATGGGCAGTTCTATACAATCTCGAGCGTTGCGTCTGGAAAGGTAGGCCAATAACTCTTAATTATATTCATTTCTTGATGATTGGAACATTACGAGACTTTATTTGGAGGGATAAAACTCATGATCGATTTTCCCCTGTAGGCCATGACAGTGGCTGGAAAGACATTCAAGCAAGATGCAGACGTTATCACATATCCATGGATAGCCCAAGACAATCAACTGTGGCTGGCCCTTGGAGAAAACTCAGATAATGCGAAACCCAAGAGCAATCCAGAGAAGTTCATTTTGCTACCTCAACGGCAAGCTTGGGATTGGAAGGAGCATGTGGAAACTGGAAAGGTCAACGCGACCATTTCCAGCTTACCGGAAGACACGGTGGTTCTCACTCTGGATAATAACGTTGTCAACTTAACCCAATCGGTAAGGGGAATTCGTCAGTTGTGCAGTCATGTTCTAAAGTTTGAAATACAAGTTTGAAATTGGGTAAATAAAAAGCAACGTAATTAATTATCTTTACAGTTATTCAACGATAGTAGCAGTCAAAAATGGATAACAGAGGATACCGGTGATGGGAACGTGTTGATTAAGAACTGGGGCAATCAGCAATGCATTAAAAATTTCGAGTAAGCATGAGTTAAGGCTAATAATGTATCATAATTTTTTTCACGAATGCTATGAGAGTTTAACTATAGAAAAATGTTTTTGTTATGTATCAGTTTCAGGCAACTAAATCTACTAGAGCGCGTCCGCAAGCGGATCGACAACTTTTTTGGCATAAGTAGAAGGAAGTAAGTAGACATTTTTAATACACACCTCCGTTTTGCAATTTTCTGGAAGAAATTGTTTTATATCTATATAGTTTTGCCATTTAATATGGATACTATTACATAATATCTGTATATAAGTTCTCTTCTCGTTGCAAAAAAAAACAGAAGTTTTTCTACATTGGTTTGCAAATTGCAATCCTAGAAGAACGTGTTTTCATGAAACATCGTATCTAAATTTTCTTATTTAGGAAAGCGTCGCCTCTCGGGACCTTGGAGTGTGATTCTAATGATACTTCTGAGAAATGGCTGCTGGAACCAGTATATCTGTTGAAAGAAGGCTGATTAACTTATTACTAATTACTATATATAAGATGTTTGATACATTTTACGTTTGACTATTGTATTTACCTTCGATAATTATCCAAACATGCAAATAATAGCGTATTTTTAACATAGAGAAATAAAAAGTAGATTTTAGATTAGATGAATCATTTAAATAAAATTTATTATAAAATCAAGCTTATTCAACGATACAGAACGATTGGCAAAAACTCTCACAACCTTTAAACTTAAAAGCATAAATTAATTTCCTCCACATATATGCACAATAAGAATTTATTCAACCCATTTGCTTTCTCAAACACGTTCATGGTCAATGTCAGCATAACCACCCCAAAGTTCATGGTTAACTTCTTACCGATTTCCGATTTCTTGTGCAATGACTGCAATGAGATGTGCAATGTGCGCGAGGGGAATATAATGTCATCACATATCCCACGCTTTCATTCCAACCTCCAAGTAGGCATATTAATAAGTAATATTAGCTATTGTGTTTGGCAGGCCCGAAAAAGCTTATTACTCCTATTGGCTTAAAATCTAATTTCTTTATTTTTCAACCGCAAGTCTTGTTTGTTCAGTGTCCACATTATCGATCGGGGGATATGGCAAACATATCGTCAAGCTTCTAAAGAAAATATGAATAAACTTTTTGGAAACATGTTATATACAGACACGTTTGGTCACTTACCTACTCCTGGTCAGTTGATGGTCACAGACATAGCATAGCATAGTTTCCTTCTGACGGATGTAGCGAAAAAAATATGATGTATTTTGGCATCCTCAAGTTGTATCGTACTATATTTCATCGGCACTGCCAATGCTAAAACAAACATCATTGAATTGGGTTTCCGGTTGGCCTTTCAAATACTCTCACAGTTCTTGAAGACGCTATATATGATACAAAAACATTAAAAATAGGTTATGATCTCATCAGTGCAAACTTCATCCTACTAGATTTCATTTAATTGTTCAATGCAAAATCTGTTGTAAGCCATGTCAGTATATAGGTCACGTTAGTAAATATTTAATATTTAGAAAGGGATTAGAGTATCAGTTTTAAATATTCAATTTTAATTTACTTCAAAAGTTGCTAACTTTTATAGATAGAAGTGTGCTAGCTCCAATCATGGCATCGTCAGATGTCAAAAATTTATTCCACGTGGTGGAAAGTGGTTCCACTTGTTCAGTTGCGGAGTTTTTAAAGGACGCTTCCCAAAATGCAGACCTCAGTCTGAGAACATTCGTAAATCAGAGGAATGAGCTGAATCAAAGTGTTCTTCACATCTCTTGCTCAAAATTGTTTTCAAGTATAACGCAAATACTCTTAGAGGCTGGGGCGGATCCAAATGCTCAAGATATGGATGGCAGAACCCCTGTATTTCTACTAGTCGAACGGCTGCAACGTAATGATAGCATAGCAATAAGAGAGTTTTAATTTAAAAAAATTTTAATCCGAAAGTAACCCGTTATTGCAAATTCGAACTCTTGCAGAATGCAACTGCGAGGATTGCATGAAAAAGGCGACTCGAAGTTTGACAACTCTTTCTTTTCACGGGGCAAGCCTTGACATCCCAAATGCAAGTGACATCACCCCTTTGTACTTATGTGCTGAACATCACTTTGTAGATTTTACCAAGTCATTGTTGCAAAATGGAGCCGCACTTGGAACAGTGTACTAATAGCAATCACATAATTTTTAGTTGAAATTGCAGTTAGCGTTACACTTGTTTGATCATTTCGTTTCCCCTCACATTCACAGAAAAGGCAGACCTTTGATTGAAGTCTTGGCTGAGAAGATGTCAGCCGTAATGGCCACCGTGTTTGATAGGGCGGTGATGGTGAAAGGAAGCAAAACGATTCAGGATCCTGACTTTGAGCTGGTATTCGATTTGGGGTAAAATGCTACAAAATATAAAAAACCTTCATTTGCACAAATTACCTCGATATTAATTCAACTCATTTAATAGAGTCATACTACCGCCCCAAATCACTCACAGCAATCAACTAAATGGAAGTAACGGGAATATGAATCAAGTATTCCCTGCGGAACAATGGCTCAGTGAAAAGTATGAAGCTTGTGAGGAGATGACTTTCCTCAAATTGTTATTGGATTACAGTGGGCAGGATTCCGCCGTTTATAGAGGCATTCTCAAACATCCTCTTGTTAACGTCTTCACCGATATCAAATGGAAAAGCTTGGAGGCGTTATATGTGTTATTTCTTTTTATGCAGGTGTGCAGTTTTAACCATAGAATTACAATATAGCTTTGGATCTTTAAGTATAAGTATAAAAAAATCTTTGGTTTTAACAGATCTCTTATACAGCATGAACTTTCGAAGTTCACATTCAGTATAAGATTTAGAACAATGGGTACTTAATTCCAATTTACTTTATTCTTAGGTCATAGTACTCCTCGTATATTCTATATTTATTTGTGCCACCATATTCATCGATTGTCCATACGACATTTATGTCCAGCTGCAGAAGGGTTTGGCCAGTATTAATTCCCATGCTCAAAAGAGTGGGATTCCTGGCAGTGCGTCATTTAATGCATCGGATATTATCAATCCGGGTAACAATCAAATCACATATCAAAAATTATTTCAAAAAAAAATATTGGGCGAATGATTTTCATTATTTCATTGTTTATTCACAGATAAACTTTGCGAGATAAATATCATTAGCAAAATTTTATCCATATTCATCATAGTCGTCACACTAATAATTATATTGAAGGAAGTTCAACACGCCATGTATGACTTGCGGGATTATCTCCGGGATTTTTTCAACTATTTCCAACTAGTCGGATTTGTATCTGTACTTTTCACTGTGATAATTGCATGGGATCACAACTCCCCTCTTTACGCGTTACTGTATCCTACTGCTGCAGTAAGAGACTGTTTCAGTTGTCGAATAAGTCTTTCCAAAAAATGAATTCAATGATGCCCCTTCTATTCGAAGTAATTAATTACTGTTGTTACATGTTTCCAGTTTGGGATAACAATCTCATGGTGCCAAATATTCGTACAAATTGGTAGGCTTCCCCAGTTTGCCATTTATATTGAAATGTTCGTTAAGGTATCTTGAGAAATATGTCCTTTCATATTCTTGATGCAAATATTTTTACTTCGTTGCCGAAAGGTGATGTGGCTATCGATTCTATTTCTAATATATGGTGCTGTGTTGTCTTTTATAGATTTCCCTCAATTTTTGCTATTCTCTGTCGATATACTCATTTATACTTATTGGGTTTGCCATGTCCTTCAGCATACTTTTTCCAGAGGTATGTACACTGCTACCTTAAATTTGGATAATTAACTACAAAGTAATCTAGCATCTAGTCAGTATTTTGATGCCTAATGTATTATTGCATTTGAAGAAACCAACTCTGATGGAACTACCCCTTTCCTGGGTGAAAGTTTTGACTATGCTTGTGGGTGAAATGGATTATGAAGATTTGTTTAAGGATTTTAATAAAGCGGCACGAGGAGAAAGCTGGTATACTTCTGAAACTGCCAATAATTCTCATCAGACAACAATACAACATCGGTTCGCCAGTCGAGTTTGGTATGTCAACTTCCTCGTTTTTGTCACTTTGGTACTGATGAATTTGCTGGTTGGTCTGGCTGTTAGTGACATTCAGGTACGTATGTTGAAGGGACAAAAGTAATTCAGTTGTGCTTTATACGATACTTAATTACTGAAGAAATTTTGATGCATTCGATGGCATTTTTTATGCAGGGAATAAGAAAAGATGCGGAAATGTATGTGATCAAGCGTAGGATAAGGTACATAGCCTATTTGGAGAAAATTATGTTTGAAGCAACCACGTTCATTCCCGGTTTCTTGAGGAAAATGATGCGAGAAAATATATGCGTTGCCAGACCTGGAAGCTCCAAGGGCTTCCTGTGCTGTTTTGGCAATCCAGTTGAACTCAAAAGGTTATAGATTAAAATTATGAAATCCCCTTCCATTTTACATTCATGAAATACACTTGAAGGAAATGTTTTAACTCTTCATATTTTCACTTTGTTTCAGTTGTAAACTGACAATTTTCCCAAACAACTCAAAACGTAACAAGTACCTTAGCCCCGCCTCCAAACTGTCTATAAGACATTGGCTCTCCATGAAGTCTGCCACCAACACGGCTAGAATTTGTCAACTGGGTGGTAGTAACCCCAGCACAGGTGGTTTCCGTCAGCGAAACCTACTAAACTTTCGCAAAGACTCAACAACATCATTCATCGTCCAGCAGCCGATATTTGTAAAGGACGTCAACCACGGAACAGAGTCAGAGCGGCTGAAAAGGCTGGAATTCAATGTCCATCAAATGGACAGTAAGATGAACGAGATCGATCTCAAACTAGATATGATTTTGAAAACGATTTTGAGAGATGACTAATAGGCTAATTGAAGAAGATTTAATAAATCTAAAATATTTTATATACGAGAACTCCCACACCAAAATTATGAGTTTATTTTTCAATATTTAAGTTCAATGTCATTTTTACAGTACATTTACAAAAATCTGAAAGTTTTTTATTTTAGCTCTGGGACTAAACTTTCAGCTTCACTTTGCTTGCTTAATTCTTCCTCTTCCTCATTAATACTCTCATTTTCTTCTTCCTCATCTTCCATCTCATCTTCCTCGGTACCTTCGCCTCCCTCCTCCCCATAATATTCAACTTCAATGATATTTTCAATGCAGATCTCGGCCTCTTCTTCTCCACTACTTTCCTGGTCGGAGTCATCCATGAAGGAGTCCTTTTGTTGACTTTCATTGATCTCTTTGAAGATAGGTCCGACTTGGTTGTGAACACTGATCACTCTAATTTTCCATGCGTTTGATGGGGCGCGATCTGTCAAGTCCTGATACATGCCAGGAAATGCCCAACGATAACACTGAAGAGTGTAGCCTTTTTGGTTCTCAGGCAGGGTTCCGATGAACAAGCGATTATTGACTAAGGAGGATGACTCCCTTGTGTCGTTGTTCGTGAGTTTTAGATATATCCCCGTTGATGGATATACCTGGAGGTCTATTTCACAGAAGCATTCCTGCAAAAATAAAAAAACAGATTTAAATCTTAAATACACAGTCAAAATTTATTTTCACAATTAGTTTTGGTATCCTTCTAATAAATACCTTAGAGCCCTTAGGTATCGTTAAAATCTTTTTGAAAAAAGGGCATTTTGAGAACTCCTTAAGTGCTGGGAGCTGTCCTTGAAACTCTTGGATTTTTATGTGGTTCGTAGAGCAATTCATATGCGGGTAGACGTTAATTATCCATGGGTGAGCTTCCAAGATATATCTTAATTAAAATCAGTTCAGAGATGATTAGGAATTTAATTTAGCCAGCAATGATAAGAAATACGGTAATATTACATAAACATATGGTTACACTCTATACCGTATAAAATCCACAGACCAGTGAGGTGGCTTCGGAAGTATGGATGGTGTCACCAATGGAGCCTTGTCCAACTCCATATTAAAGTCTGGCGTGCGATCATTCTTTTTATACTCACCTGAGTGAGAAAATACGGATTCCGTTTCCTTTGCAAGGAGGAATGCAATCCTCCTGACGTTATACTCGATCTTTTTAAACTCTCGATGCCCTTTTAGTCGCATTTGAAATAGCCGTCGTACCTTGAGGAAAATAAGTAATAATGGATAGAAATATAGAATATATAGAACCTTTGTATAAAAAACATTGTGAATGCTATAATAGTCAAATAAAAGTGGTTACCAGCCATCCTCGAAAGTATCGTTGAATAGTCTCTGTTGCTTTCAAAACGACATATTTGGATTTCCTGAAAGTACAGTAGAAATTCCACCAAACATTAACATTGATATTTAATAATGAAGTGTAATTGATCCATGTGACTTATACATGAGTTGAATGACTTTACTTTAGGGTATACTCAAGCTGGTGAGATCTACTCTGACGTCTCGTGTGATGAACTGGCTTAAAGTCGTGCCCAATCTAATTCAGACAACACTGCTAATTAGGAAGACTATTTTGCGAATATTTAGTTAAGGTGCAAATATGAATGCAGCATTTTTAAAACGAACCCTTGGATCTAAAAAGAGCACTTGTAATGCAAGGATCATCGTCTTGTCAAGATATCCCCCATTCAAAAATGTTACCAGTGCCACGAACAAGTTTTCAAATGTATCATGTACTCCCCTGGCATGCGTATTGATCATTTTAGGCTCCGGGGCTTTCGGACAGTATGACCGACGTAGTTGCTCTAGGCTCTGTCGGTAAACCGGTAGTTTTCTTCCGAAGCATGCAAATACGCCCCAAACGCAATTGGCAAGCCGTTCTTTAAGAGACAGGAGGATTTAAAAAAAATTAATTTCTTCTCGGATTGCTCATCTTTTTATTTTGCCAAATTTTGAAATAAAATACAGCTCTTACCAGCTTGTTTCAACATCAGTACCGGAACATTAGTCATGTAATTTTGTACTTCGATTCGGCTCCCCAAATAAATTGGTGTTTGAGAAACGAGCCGCACACTGAACGGGATGGAAACAAAGGTTCGGCGGTTGGGAATACTTTCCCCATCCTCACCCACCACTTCTGCAGTCCCAGTCACATCAACATAAGTGTCATTTTCATTTTGCAATAGTAGCCAAATACGGAATGTGTTGCGGCTTGATGGACAAAAGAAATAAATTACAATAAAACCTATGTTCCTGGTATGCTAAATGAATCGGATAGCTATTTTTGTGAGAAAATACCCTGGGGGAAGCCGAACATGCGTAATCCAATATTCGTCAATGGTAGCTGAAATAAGGGGCTCACAACGACAATTGTCTCTCTTCCAACTCCACGGTTCTACGATGAGATGTAAAGTATTTGGCGGAGCTGGCATAGTAAATGGTTCGCTTCCAGATCTTCCAGATTTGGAAATTGCTGAAAGAGAGCCTGTTCCCAAATTCGCGGTTGCTATTTGAGAACATAAACATATTCCAAATCCCATAAATCGTATTAAATTCTCAGAAGAAATAAAATCCGATTGAATTAGTCAATGATTATTTTACGAGGAGGAACGGCGGGCACTGTTTCCCTTGGAGTGCGTGGGGCCTCTGCTAAATTTTTGAGCAAGTCTTCCTGAAGAAGTTCAACCGTTATGATGAGCTCTTGCTCTGTCCAACTGTCGCTATCTTTGATTTTTCAACCAGTCACTCACTTTTAGTCACTTAAACTCATTGGAAATATCATAAAACTCATAAAAAATCAATTAGGCAGAACTTACATAAGTAAAATCCAGAATCAATCCCCTCCCTCTCGTTTAGATGATAGTCCGTCACATTGTATGACTTAAAGCGATCGTAATCAACGGAGTAACTAAAACCGTCGATCCGTTGTTTGAACTCGTTGATGACTTCTGGATATTGGGGCAAGGTGGAAGGTATTTCTTGAAACACGGGATCCAACACTGGAGTACATAGATTTGGCTCTCTTCGAAGAATGTAGCAAGATCCAAATACTGATTGGGTTTTATAAAACTTGCAAAATTTTCTAAAAATAAAATCGAATCTTTAAATAATAAAATATTAACATGACATGGGTACATTTTCATCGCTTCAATATTTGCATTTCAATTAATAACCGTAAATTCTTCGCCACATCAGCACATTCAAACCAGACCGTCGCACAGGCTGCATGTGGAGCAGCGTTCTCAACAGGAATGGACACGGATACAGCAGGTGTGGATGCGGGTACTATGGGTGTATGGAGCCTAAGACTTTCATCCAAACCTTCTTCCTCAGAGTCCCCCTCTGCGTACTCCGACTCATATAAAATCATGGTCTGGGAACCCGGCTGGGACCTTTGATGTAAGGATTTTTCCTCGCCCAAGGAAACCCGTTTGTCTGTACTGCTTTTCCTCTTATCATGACTATGGCTGAGTGAGTCCCTGTCCCTTGGCCTGGATGAGGTAATTGAGGTACGAGATTCGTTTCTTCGTGTATGATGAGCGCTGCCTCGGAGCAAGTCTTGCTGAGTTAGTGGAGGTACCGTACTCGAGTCCGCTTCTTCCTCGTCTATATCGTTCTGATTATAGTGATGAAGGTGATTTTCGGCAAAGTGGCCCGGGGGCAAATAGTCGGCTCCTTCACCGTCATATTCGTTATCCCCGTGCTCCCCAAGCCATTCCACAGGGTAAACAACTTCAATGTCGTCTTCCTCCGGGGTATACTTATACCAGTCAGTTTTAAAGACAAATGGAGTCTTTGCTTTAATTGCGTGGACGTCACTTTTGGTTGTGTGCTCTTCCACTAATATATCAGGTAGTTGTTTTTAGTATTTGCGAAGAGAATGTCAATCTTTCTTAGGTATGTTTATTTAAATTTATTTTACTTGGAATAAGGCCCTTCTTCATAGCCCACGCTTTCCATCTAAACCGCTTCCATAATGGTGTTTGTGGCCTGTCCTCATCAACCTTCTGTAGAGCAGTATCCCTGATCTCGGTAAGCTGAATGGGGTGCTGTAAAAATGAAGGGATGGCAGGGGCATCCGCCTCAGTACAATCTTCTGGCCTTGGAAAGACCTTCAACACTACAACCAAAGCAATTGGGGAATCCTTTCCGCATAGGATCTCCCAATTTCGTATCTTGCTTCGGTGATCAATTCCGGAGAATTTTTGAACCCCATAGAGGATTTCAAAAATGGAAGGGATTCCAGCATGGGTTTTAGCCTGGACAGCGTCACGGTACTCTTCAACTTTGTTGTCCACTTCTTCATCCTGTTTTTCAAAGATCTCCGTAAAGCTTTTGCTTTTCCTGGGAAGCATTCGTTCATGGGACAAGCCAAGCACTGATATTGATTGCAAAATGTACAAATTAAATCGGGTCTAACTATTTAAAAACAAGTAAAGTTCTCTCGTAAACTATATTATTTCATTCTTAAGAACCTACCCAAGCCTTTTATGGTGGACCAGTGGGTTGCGCCGATGCTAATAGAACCGCTTCGCATAGATACATCTCCTTTTTCTGAAACTGGACGAGATTGATCCCCCGACCTTTCGTTTGGATGGTCCTCAGTAGCGTCATTTTTGTCTTGTTCACGTTTTTTTGATTTATCTCCTTTCTTGTTCATCGGAACAATCACCGCACCGAGTTTCTTTTTATTACCCTTTTTAGCAATATTACTGATTGCGAAATTAAGATTATTTGGTTTTTTCCCTGTTGACTTCTCTTCAGTAGTTGGAGCAGTCTCTTTGCCAGTATCTGCGGAGGTTGTATTCCCCACCGTTGTGCCTTGGGTAGGAGAGTTGCCAGAGTTGGGACCACTGTTCTGAGCGGCTTTCCTTTTATTTTTTTTTAGCCGAGTCCACTCAATTTCCATAAAAGTTTTAAGCTTTTCTCCGCTCTGCTGCAAAGGTTCAAGTTCAACATCTACAAATGCCGTGTCATCAGGGTTGCTGGGATGTGGTATGGAGTTTGGCATCCACCATGTATCGTTACCTTCCTCCGGCAGAAGCTTTTTCTTATGGGAGGGCTTCAGCAAAGTGTAGCAAGATGGGATTCGTTTAGGGTCGGAATATTTTGGCAGGGTGTTGGCGAGATCGATCCAAAGCTCTTCTTCATTTACCCCTTCACTGAGAGTCAAGTGTGAAAATGGGAATAACATAAAACTTTGAATTCTTCACTGATATGATGATAAAATGTTTTGGCCACCTACATACTATCAACCCATTCAAAGACCCATCCAGTAAGTGCGGAAATAACGCTGAACCGCTTCCCATCAAAATCATTCCAAGTGATAGCTGCAATCTTTAGCAGAGCCTTTGATAAAAGCATGGGCCACAGCTCATTCGTATCTGTGAGGGGTAATCCGCTATGGCCTGAAGTGAGGACTGGGATCCGGTCATCTACAGCTATGCGACGCCAAGCACCCTGGAATTCCAGATTATTATTTTTTCACAATCGACTATGCAAAGAGTGGGGGCTTATAATTTAAAAAAATAATTTTAAGGCCTAACCATGAAGTACAACCTCACGTAGTATAACCCGTTAGGATTATAAGCCGGCTTTTCTCCTCGAACACCTGCCTTGCAGCAACTATATCTATTATGTAAAATATGAAAAATAGGTAATGATGTCTATTGCTGGTTACTGATCCTGAAAACTATGCATGCATGTATAGGTATACGTTTTTGCTGGCTGAACAGTTTTAAATCTTACATATGACTCCAAGGCGTCCACCTATTATCCTCTCCGTAATTCGGGACATAGGCCACCCCTTCGCCCTCACACTCTGCGAATACATTTTGGAGGCTATATTCATACAGCTCGGAGACCTCGCTAAGGATGTACCGTATTAGTTCAGATTTTTCACAAAGAAGGGCATTTGGCGTAATAAGGTCAAGGACGGCGGAATTCAATTTCACAACGGCTGGGGTTGTCGGCGCGAATTCAACTGGCCTCATCCAGGTATGATGATGACTTAAATGAAGTACCCTTCCGGGGTATGAGCTGTCCTCGAAGGGGTGATTCTACGCAAGCAAAACGCTTTTTGATTACATATAGTTAAGTTATTTTATGGAGTTTAAAAAAAGTAAACTGTTAGGAAAACGATATTTACAGCGTCGCCGGTCCAAGTTTCGTCATTGATGTACTTGTCCGACCATTCTGGCCATGGGGGAGGAGATGATATTTGCGGAAATAACAATGCTTCAGTTTTATTCTCACTGACTTCATCAGTGGCGTCCCCCTCATCTTTTGCTGATTCAGATTTGATTGATTTAGTCCCGGTGTCATTTGAGGGAGGCTGGATTCGCGCTTTTGTAGAGTTCATAGAGCGTCTAGTTAGACTTTTTCTCTGCGCCGGCGGCTTTATTTTCTGCATTTTAAAAAATCTTTGCAAAGTACTACTCAATTATGCATAACGGACTTATTTTTTTTTATAGAAAATAATTTCTTTTGCAATCGAATCTCGAATCTATTTTTTTTCCTATCTGACCTCTGACATTTATGGATTATACGTGTGTCTTTAGCAACATCACAAGAAAGAAGTAATCTAAGAAAGACGACATTTTACTCTTGTAATAATAGCCAGAAACGTTTATTCTTCTTTGATAGCATGTACAGCATAATTTATTCCTAGTTGATTAGACCAACTCCATGTACTACTGATGGGATTGAAGCGCATACCATGAACAATTATGGTTCTAAGTCCATCTAGAATAATATTTAAAAAAAATTCGTTACCATACAATACAGCTTCCATTGGAACTATTAATTGATCAGTTTTCATTAGGTAATCTTATCTTACTTGATCTCAATATTCTTTCAGTCTCTGCAGGAGTTAAGAACTTTCGCCAGTCATGAGTCCCAACTGGCAATTTCCTCAGTAAGTATTCCCATGCCACAACTGCTCCAAGCCATGATTCCGTTGTCCTGTTTAATGTTGTTAGAAAGAGAGATCCTCCAGGCTAATGCAGGGACACCGAAAATTAAATGATGACAATAGATGAGTTGGGTTATAAATTAATTTATGATAAGCAACTATTTACAAAAAAAAATGAAGCCAACCTTAAGTACTTCAACCGCGCTCTTAACAAAATTTTCTGGACTTTCCACATGCTCAATCACTTCCGACATCACAACCGCATCGAATAATTGGCCACCTTTTTTCTCCACGAAGTTTTCAATACTAATACACTCATAAGCCACTTTGTTCACAAGATCTCCAGATAAGTGTTGTTTGGCCACTGTGACATTTTCTTGACCTGGATCTATACCCGTGACATTCGCTCCCAGTCGACCTAGGGGCTAAATTAAAAATCACATTTTATAAATTCCGACAATATTTAAATCTGATTCATTATTTACTATTATTTAGTATTTGATCTACCTCGCATAATATTCCCCCTCCACAACCAATGTCCATAATCCGCAGACCATCAAGTGGTTTTGGAGTGGATCCATCATCCCGGCGTTTACCAGATCGTTGTAATAGCCCATCTCTAATAAAAGGCACCCTAAAATTGCCAACAAAGAACACATGCTCAAGGTCAAAGTTTATAATTTCGCGTTACTAGAAATAGAAATATTTGATAACATTTCCACCTTATTACCTCAGTCTATTCATCGTATGAAGCTCCTTCATTTCCCCAGACGCATCCCACCAGGACGCCGACATCCTTTCGAACTTTTCCACCTCCTCCACTTTGACACTCGTACCGGCGGCATCCGCAGGCCTAGTTGACTGCAATCTGACCCCTTTCAATCTGAACAACGGGGACACAAACCGAGACAGTGAAAGGGCTTTGCTGATTACTCGAGTCGTTTTACCAACTGAGGAAAACTGCCTTTCACTTCCAAAAGCTTTATGATTGGCAATTGCTGCGATTCCAGAACAGCTTTGACAGCCGGTTATCTTTCGTAATGAAAGCATTTTCAGTTGGTGTATTATGCGCTCTGTATTTTATCGAAAGGGCTTTGCTATTAAGGCTCCTTTTAGATACCTGTATTTCAACTTACAACAGTGTCTTCGTTACTTAACGTAAAATAAATACGTAAACGTAATAAGTTTTCACTCTCGAACTCTGCTGACGACACTTTCTCCCAACTTTGTTTGCCCCCCGAACCAAACCATGTGTCAATCAGATGATTTGTGTTCAATGCACCTTTTCCCGCACCGCTGCGGCTGCAGCTGCAAAATGCAAAATACAATTTTTTGAATGTTTTTTTCCTTTGTTCACATTTCACAGCATTGCATTCACATCGTTGTTGCTGGCTTTCCTTTTTTATGGGTTGTTAGTATGGTTGCTTGTTCAGTAGTGGGTTATCGGAATGTCTAATTTGTCTGATGCATGCAAAAGTTGGTAAATAATTATTTAATTAATGACAGTATTTTGAATCAGATGAGTTTGCCACAACGGCCAAACATGTTCATGAGACTTATTTTTTTATTCTAAAAAGTGGTACAAAATGAAAGTACAAAGCGGGTTGGTATTTCTATAAAAAAAAGTGACGATAAGAGACATGAGTTTTAAGAGGTAATAATGATAAGCGAAATAATAATGTTTAGGTACGTTGATTTTTACATAGGTATGTTTACTTTTAAATTACTTGCGGTCAAATTCTTCGCATGATAAGACTTTACTCTTTACTGGATATCTTATCAACATGACTTCGCAATCGTAATGAAATGAGAGAAATTTATACATTATGAATGAAATCAAAGGGTGGCGATGGCGAGCTTGTATTATTCGTCTCTTCAAGTTTCTCCAACTGTTTACTTTTGTTTACCATGATCACTTTCAAAAGTGATGTAACGTATACTTTTATCGCTTTTGATAGCCACGTCCGGTTTCGGGAAGCTTCATTAACGGCAGTGACAAGAGGTATTGGTTCGCTAACTTCATATTGGCTTTCATTCCTCCCTACCAGTTTACCCGCTAACGGCAAGGGCTCGTAAATTGATGGATAGTTGTTGCTAGTTGACACATTTTGGGGATATGGTTTCGGATTTTTTTCATTCGGAATATTTGTCGTCGGAACTTCGGACTCCGACTCAGGCTGATCCTGAGAGGTAGAAGTAGTGTAGCCAACGCTCCCCCATAACCCAATGTCCACGTGGGACTCCGTAGTGGATAAAATGAAGGCAGTGTATGGGGTGATAAATTGTTCCTGTTTCAATAATTAATTATTCTTTTTACCAAATCATAAATTGCATTTTAAAATGAGACTTGTCAGCAAGACTTGTCAGCAAGAATTGGTTGTACCTTTAAAGCCAACTCGATAATTTTTTCCTTGTAGGGATTAACACAATCAGTATCTGTATTGTCATACTCGTAGTCGCTGAAATTAATTAGGTTATCACTATAAATGACATCATCCTCATATGTCTTAGGGCAAATATAGCCTTTCTGGACGAGATGATCCCGATCCAACAACTTTTTTAGTAACTGGTAAGCCTGTAGTCTCGATAAGTAATAGTCGATTCGTTCTGCGCATTGAGTTAGAGACCGACAATCGTGAACTTTTGAAGCATATTTCAGATTTCCCAACTTACTGGAGGCCTCCGTGTTCCATTTAAAGCTACTTTCGGGTTGTCGCAGCAGGTCAGTTTGATTTAATTCGGGAAATAATTTACCTGCTGTTAATACTTCAGACCCTTTCACTAACATGAGTTTGGAAGAGATTGCTTGTCGTGCCGAGTATATTTCTTCCGGTGAAGTTATCGATGCGACTGTTTGAATTTTTGATAGCACTTGGGAGGAAATTTCCGCGTAAAAGTTTGTCAACTCAACCCCGGCTGCTGAGTCGTCGTTAATTCTCTTCGTGATTCCTCCATTCCGTCTGGAGAGCTCTTTGAGAAAAGGTACATCAGCGGATTCGCCATACGCAATGGTATGGATTTGAATCGGCTTGGTTAGATTGCGATGGTTAAGGTTCGTAATGAATTCTAGTAGCACCTTCGAGTCCCTTATCCCCGTCGTAGGGATTCCATCACTGAGGAAGAATATCATTGACTCCACATTTTCTGGTAACTTTTGGGGCAACTTGATTCTGATCTTATTGGGAGTGTTTATATTCTGAGATTGACGACAGAAATCCTCCGAATCAGGAGAAAACAGTTGGATTACATCGAATGCTTCCACAAAGCCGGAATAAATGTTGGTTATTCCGTGAGCTTCTATCTTGTTGATGTAGTCGATTGCGTCATTTCTGTAACGTCCTTCTGAGGCTGGTAGCGGATGGGGACACTTTCGCCTGTCTCCTTTAAAGGGGGACCAAACCTATTATCACAAGGAAACCTTGATTTAAATCAGGCACAAAATCTTCAACATTGAAAATTTGATGAACTTAATTACTGTAGCTTCAACAGAGAAAGGAATAATACTGAAGAAGTCGTCGCTGGATAGATCATCTAAAATCTCTGTCATACTCCATTGCAGTTGGTCCAATTTTTTCCCGTGCTGAAAAATTATATTAAACCTGCAATTAAAATTAACAAGCCCATTGTTAAAAGACTGCTATAATCTTACCATCGAATCTGATACATCCAGTAAGAAAACAATGTGCTTCCGAATAACTGGAATATTTTTTGGGACGAAGAGGTGAACAAAAAATAAGTTCCCGTTTGTTTGAGTCATCTGTAAAATTAAATTTGGTTTTAAACTGACTACAGCCACATATAAAAATACCCAAAATGCTAAAAAGTTATACGAAGACTTTTTTTACCACAACAGCCGACGTAGTATTTTGTTGCTCGAGCTCATATTGAAATTCAAAGGGAAATCTCGTCAAAAATTCTGGGGTCACATTTAATTTTTTCCAATCCAGTTGCGCCCCACCGTCAGCCCTCTTCTTCCGTTTGACTCCTTTACTGCAATTAGTATAAGACTCTGTATTTGAATTATAGCTGACATCAATTAAAATCAGACCGTTTATAAATTTTTTGAAAGACGACAAGGCGTACTTACTTTCTGTTGAGGTGGAACAGCGAAGACTTGTGATATTTTCGACTTCTTCGACTTCTACGTGGATGTGAAGCAGGCGAATCACAGAATTCTGGAGGAGTTTAATGAAACTGACAGTTCATTTAAAATTTAAAATAGTTTTAGATTTAAGTTGCTTACAAATACCTCGATTGGGTAGATATATACTGTGTCACGATATAAGTCATCCATTCGCTCCACTTGCCGCTCATATACCAAAAATGCTTGGATGTGGATACCAGGCTCCAAGGTAAATTTTAAATTGTATGAGGACAGGTCTTTGTCATTTCTAAATTTCAGAATTTTTATGAGATTTAAGTACTTCTTATTATCCAGAAGGTGTGAATTCGATTTAGGTACTTACGATAGTTCTATGAACCCAGCAGATACAGTCCCGTTGGTTGTTATATGAGCAAAACGGAACATTTCACGTGCCTGGCTTAATCGTGTTACATTAGCCGCGTAAAATTTAGCACCCTTGGCCCGCCTCCTATACAGATAAACCATATATTACTTCATATGTTGGTTTTGCTCCCAAATAAAGTACCTATTTGTGAACTTACAGTTTGAAAACAGTAAAAAAGGCATTTTCTGGCAAGATTATTCTGAAATTGGCTTGCAGAGGTTTGTCAAACAAATTGACTAACTCAAGACTTATTCGTGTCCTTCCATAGCGCAGTTTCACTATTGTTTCCAGTTTTAACATCTCAATTTGAATCTGTAATTTTCCGGTAGGTAATAGGTATGTTTGATTTATTTTTACAGGGTTACTTATCTATCTATATAGCCAAGTATACTAGTATTTTGCAAACCTTCTGCATACTTGCTCCGATAGACACCCATCGTTGGGGATCAAAAACCTCGACCTGTTCTGGTGGCTCAGTAGATATTTCATTCATATCTACTGGAAATATTGGAGCCGAGCATAATGCATAGCTTGCAAAAATTAACAGACTGCTATAAAAAATCACATATTTTGCGAAACACGAATTCATAGATTGAGGCATTTTACTTGCCTCAAGAAGAGTACAAGTGTATAGGTATATACACTCCCCTTCCCTATAGGACCTTTCTAATGATAAGATTGCCAAAAAATACTTTCACCGTGTTTGGGGCAGAACTGACAAAAAATGCTTCCTACTTTCTTGCCGTCTTTTATTAATTGGCGATGTTGTTGGAATTTTCATTTTTAAAAGCATTTGGCATCATCACATATTGCGATCGCGAATAATATGACACTTCAAAATTTATTGCATTCCATATAAATTGAAACTGAAAATGAAATGAGTGGTCGCTGCTCTTTATTCTCGAAGCGACAACTGAGTTCTCACAAGACATTGCTTAATACGTGTCAAAAGCTTTAGAAGCGAAATAAAATCGTTTAAATCAACTCAAGTTCATGTTAAACGAGGTTCTGTCCGTGAGTTCATAGGAGACTGAAAAAGTGACATTTGCCAGGCCTAATCAACTAGGTTGAGAGTTTGATTAATTCGACTGATTTATTGGCGCGGAACATGACGATAAGCAAGTTACCTATATCAACTTAAAAGAATCTCATGCTTGTGCCATTGTGCTAATATACATAGCTGACGTCTGTTCAGAAGGAGCTTTTGCTCTCTCAATTTTTTAAATTGACTGCTACAAAAGGCTTGTTAATTTCTTAAATTGATTGCAAGTATTGAATTAAATGCATGCATGCAACTACAATCAAATGACTTTGTCAAACCGAATTGACCGAGTTAGTGAAACAAAATTACTTTTTTACTTGTCAATTTGTGTTGTTTGGATGTTTTTAGACGTAAATATAACGTTTTCAATCTCAGTTTCATATACACCTGCAAACAAATTGTTACATTTATGCATTACATAGTCATCAACTCTCAGCATGTCGAAATCGTTTTTTCTCTTGTAGGTGATGATGGGTCAGTGATTTGTATTTTGATTTGTGCCATTCCAATTCAATATGCCTAATTGAACTTCGTTGCATATATGAGTTAAAGAATAAACAAGGTTTAATTGATTTAAGATGTTTATCTAACGTCGCAAATATGATTTAAAAAGAATTGGACGATGTGAAATGTAATATAAAAGCATTTCAACAGATTCATATATGCATGTACTTATTTACATATTATATGTACAGGATAGTATTAAATTTAAGAAGTTTTATATTGGCATCCAGCCGCCCATAACCAGTATCGCTATTAGTTTGCAAAAAAGGAATTTATGGATACTGTGCAAAAATTATTTTTTCTTCGGCCACCACTGTTTTCAATTCATAACGCTTGACCGTAAGAGGAAGTGGAAATCATCACTTTATGCATGCTGCCTGTAGTTGCATCAAGAGCTGTAATTGATGAGCAAACATGCTCCACACCACATGGGTCAAAGTTCTCTTGCCCTTTTCGTTTTCTAAGAACCGAGTAACACGAATTCGCAATAGTTGGCAATATGGAATGAACGAAGAATTGCTTGAACAACAATTGCTTGAACAAGCGAACAATTGCTGAATCCTGCAGAATTTGAAAAAAATGGTAAACCCTTCATAAAATGAATACTGCTAATGAGATTGAGGACATTATGCTACCAATAATTTCTACTTCAATCATAAATTATTTTCTTCCTTGACTGGAAACCATATTGCTCACGATTCTTCCATCCCCGAAATCGATTTTTTTGCTTAAAATATTCCAATTTCCACTAAATCAAAATGCGACTACCTACAATTTTCCCATTGATTGTAGCTTTCCTGTGTTCCGTTCCCGTTTATGGAACGACGGATCATGAGGTAATAATTGGACAACTACATAATTATTTTCATATTCATTTAACAAACTTTACTCAATTGTTATCCTCAAACACAAGTTGGAAATGCCCGGTGGAGTCACCAGCCATGAGCAGCCAGCCACTCAGGAAATTCAAGACCTTGTGAGGGGTCTACATCATAAAATAAAGGCTCATCTTCTTGGAGTACCTGGAGGAAGAAACATTGTCGGACAGTTTACTCCGATTACTTACCGATCACAACTTGTTAACGGTGTGAACTATTTTGTTAAAGTAAGCGCTCTTACTGGCCGAAAAACTGTCTACTACCACCTCAAATTCTATAAACCATTTAATGGTCCAGCTCAATTGACAAAGGTTGAGGGACCCAAGCGTCTTGATGACTCAATCACTTATTTCTGATTTGTATAAATTTGTGGATGCGTTATTGTGGGCGAAGCGAGAAAAATGAAAATATATTTGAAAGGGAATTCAGAAATTAATCGTTTGTGTTAGTTATTTATTTGAAGCTGCTAAAAATAGCCTTTTGACTGCCCTCATACCTTATATTAAATGCCTGCATTAAGTACTTCCATAAAATAAACTTAACAGATGTAATGAAATCTTGTAAATGAGCTTCAGGACATTACTATGCTACCAATATACTCGTCATTTTGACATCAAGCATAAATAATTATTATTACATGCTATGCAGCATGTAATGGTTTTCTACTCGGGGGTTTGGATCAGCTGTTCTCGTCATCCTGTCTGTCCG
>JAQGAG010000045.1:0-32743 GCA_034696835.1 Lepidocyrtus lignorum
CTCAAACTATAATCCTTAATATCTGTATGGCTCCTTAAAACAAAGTCAGACAGAGGCTAAGGAAAAGATGTATGCCTCTAGCGTAAAAGCCAAACTTCGTTTTTACACTTCCATTCATTCTATTTTTTCCTCGTTTGTCTTCAGAATGCATGAATGATCCATGCAATACCACACTTCTTTCTCTCGACTTGTTTGTTTGTTTCTTTGTAATAGGCTTGGGCTGAAGAAAAAAGTCATAAAAATTATTCACGTCCTCTCCCCTTCTTTGTCGTTCTGCAGAAAATAGTAACGTTTTTGTGTGCGTTGTGTACATGTTCATAATCTTAATTTTTTAGCCTTCACTCCCCCCTTCTTTTTCGTCTTTGTATTACACACTTCACATCAGAGCAGAGTTCACCCAAGTCATAATTTTTTAAAGGATGCAACTAAAAATAATAGATTCTGACGGAGAAGGGGAAGAGCCGAGAAGAAATTCATTTTTAGAAGAAAGATCTTACATAGCACGAGTTTGTTTTCGTTAACTTATTCGACCTCAACTAAAGGGAGAAGGAGTTGGATATGCATTGTTTGCAAAAGTTGCAAATGTCCATTGGCTTCGCACTGCTTGACTCCTATTGTACGAAAAACAAATCTTTTCCCTACATCCTACATCCCCATCATCTTCGTCAACCAAGACCAAAACCGAGGCCATTGTGATGTCTCCCTTTCCAGTCAATAAAGTCAGTCACCTAAAACCAGAATGGTTTTGGCGCATGACGTACAATACAATAGAAGACAAGATGAAATATAACAATATATATTTTTGCAAGTTGAACTATACTTGAAAATTATAAATAATTTTGTATTATTTTATGCACAGCCCATGTCATATATATATGTATAATTTGACATTCACAACGACTCACGTATCTCTTTGGGCTCACGGGCTGCTGCAGAACTCACATTTTTGTGGTTGCAGTAAAGCACTTCCAAGAAGACATGGATATTGCAGAAGTGATAGTGGCAGTAGCATAACAACATCATCCTCTCCCTTTGTGGTCTACACTCTCAGCAAGGGAGCCAGAGGAGAAGACTGGACTGTCGTCATAATCGTAATCATCATTTTCATCATCCGCTTTGCTCTTGTCTTGGAGCTGGTCATTGCTACTGCTTTTGTTCCTTTCATGACTGGTGGTGGTGGTGCGCTACCAGTTCATTATATTGTCTTCTTTTATAATGTACATAACTTAAATGCATAAACTTTTCAAATGTATCCTCTCCACCTGAGTGAGTGCAAATGCAAAATTAAAGAAAGTTGAATAAAGCTGAAAGATGAAAGTCTCCGGCCGGACTAGTTCTTTGAAACTAAACCGCTTAACTTAAGTAGTCCAAGAGCTGCACTCATATTCTATTCAGAATGGAATATAAAGGCGGTGGTAAGCTGTCCACGGTAGTCTCTAAATAAATATGCTAATAACTATTTTTGTGCACAGGAAGTGGAGAATGGGAGCTCGCAAAATTTCAAGATGATGGGGAAAATGATGCAAAATACGCTTTTATGTGTCGTGTCGTCCTCTTGCCTGATATTTCTGCGAGTTGACTATACAGCCAGTAGTTTTAGTTTTGGGAAAGTAGGCTTTGTCGTTGACTTCGCTTCCGCCTTTCTCACTCCCTTAGTTTTTTCTATCCTATTATGGAGAATGGTAAACTAGTCCGGGAGATTATCTTAAAAGTGTAATATTGCGTATATAACGAGCCATTGTGATTGTGCTCAAAATTGTGTATGCAAACAGCTTATAATAATGACTCATTCTGGTAAGAAGTATGGGTTGGAGCAGTTTGGGGGAAAAGCCACTACCATTTTTAAGCTTGCCTTATTCCATTGCAATAGTATTGTGGATAGGGAAGTACAGGCCAGAAAGTGCACTAAACATGTCCTGTTTTGCGTTGTCTTTATGAATGTTCCCAGCAACAAAGTCATTATTGCCCCATTTTCTTTAGCACTTGCTAAAGTATTTTCTAGCTTTTATTGCATATCCCGAAGTGTACGCTGTGGGGAAAGGAATGGAAATGGCTCCTTCCTTCTTCATGTAATCTGACTGTTATTCTTTTTCATATTAAAGTATATATATTTTCATCTTCCTCCTAGTTTCTTTTTATTTTAAACCTCAAATTTTATATGATATGTATTTCGCAATAGGTATATTAGAAGATGTACTCAAAACTAGTACAATTTTAAAGTAAGTCCAGAGATGATAACAACTTTTAGTATGAAAGATGAGGGGAAGGGATTTACTTCTAAAGTCTTTACTGTATTGCCACTTTGGTTGAGAGATCTCTCCCTGCGCTAACTACATCTCTTCATAATATCTTTATCATACACGCAGTAACCGTTACCGTTTAGGAGTTTTTTGTTTTCCAGCCGGCTTCTGCAAGAAAAACTTTACTGAACGTACATATATGAAATGATTATAGAGTGGATGTGAAATGACTATGACATGGCAGGATAGAATACGACGTTAACGTTTTCGTTTCGAATGTAATGGGATTAGATTAAACTTGCTTAAACTGAAATGTCTACTAGCTAGTGGCGATCGTTGAAAGGATAGTGCGTGTGTGGCTTTTCTTTAGAGTTGTTCATGAAATTACAGAAAAGAATTACGATAAGTAAGTTTTTCGTGTATTATATACATTTTTTTGCGAAAGAGGATGATTTGGTGAGGGAGGGAAGAGGATAATGGTTTAGGATGTTTGACCTTTTTTCATTATACTTTTGTGCTAGTTCATATTCGTGTCTCGGATTATTTGTAGGAGACTCTACCTACCTATGTACCAATTCGCAATAATGGTTTTTAGGAAAATGAAGCAAGAAAAAGTAATTTTCTTTGATGAATGTAGAGATTTCGAAAGAAACCGCCCCTTGTTGATTCTTTTTTTTTCTGTAGGTTTGTTCGTCTTAAAAGATTTCCTTAATATTTCTTTCAAAATTTTTCTTACGGTTGAGCCGTTTATTGCATGACGCGTAATTCTTCAAGAAGTGAATCATAATCATAATGACAGAGTGGAATAGCAGCAGTGTGTTGGTTGGTGCCACTTTACAGAAAAAAACTTTAATCAGAAGGGAGAAGAAAAAACACATTTCGATTACTATTGTTATCTCATGTCTTCATCTCCATTTTTGCATAGGTAGCATCAATCAGTATAAAAAGAAAAATGGATGGGTTTGGTTTGCAAAGCACAAACAATTAGGTTGATGATGGAATTTTTTTCAACCCTGGAATTTTGTCTTTTTTGGCCCACCCACAATTGCACTTAGGAACATTTGCCCTTCATATTTCCCTTCATCAGCTACTACGTTTTAGCTAGACCTACAAATCCACTTATCTATATTAGCAAAGCAGAAGATATGACTAGATCAACAAGAAATGCCAACTCAAAGCAAATTAAATAAGACGTCAAGACAAAATGTTTTAATTTCCTTGAATTAGATTAGTCTACCATATGCCATAAGGGAGGAGAAGGAAGTCTGCAAATGAAAGTTTCTCCCAAATGCATATTATACGAAATAGAGCTAGATCATCAAAAAGATCACAAGAGTAGAACTAATGGCTGAGCAAGAAAAGTGATACCCTTTTTCATTCAGAAGGGAGACGCATAATCTGTATCTTGTTCGGTGGGATGCACTTCATCTTAATAAATAAACATGTCGAGGAAAATTTAGGAGGGATGTGAGTGGATGATGATGAAATATTCGTTAAGTATGAAATATATCTTTAACCCAATTTTCTGCAAATGAAATGAGTTCCCATGTGGGGCCCAGAGAAGAGGAAACCCATTTACTGTTTCTTGGAACAAGTTGAGTATTATTAATCTCATCGTCATATTATTTGTCGTATAGGTACGCATTAACTTATGGCTTCATGCAAAAAGTTTGAAGGACTCTGAAAGGAGTTGGAGGGAAGGAGAAAATATTTTTCCCATACGCTGTAATTTTTCTATGGTGGTGGTCATCATCGAATTAAATATATTGATAAAATAGAGATAACGCCAAATAAAGGCTGGACTTCTGACATTTACTACCCATTCTCATTCCGGTCTTCACAGCTTGAACAAAGCCATTGCTTACGAATGGGGAGATAAAAATCAGAAGCGAATGGAACTTAAACAAATAAAAAATCTAGAGAAAAGGTGAATGCTAAAAGGCTTGATCAAGCTAGTAGACAGACAGTAGGCCCCCGCCCCATCATGAATCTTTTTTGAATTTTTATAATCCTCTCTGTCATAAATTATGTTGGTGAATCTACACAACAACAATGGAATAGAGTAAATGTTTTCTGCAGCGGTGAGGAAAAATATTATAATTGAAGACCTGATGGGTAACACGGGTGGTGGTTGGTATGGTGGGGTTGCTGGTGGGTGTTGGGTGCATCCAGACAACAATTCAACGGAAATGCGTCATTCTGACAAGCAAAATGCTTGACAAGGTTAATTCCTCCTACCACCCACAACGAGCATTGCTATCTTGGTTAAGGTGTAGTGATAAGGGAGATGATAATAGTTAATCACATTAATTTCGAGTATAAAAATCCCTAAATTAGTATTAATCATCTTGATCGTCATCATAATAACTGACGTTTCCGCCTTCCCCGGTTTTAAATATATAGATGGCAGGGGAGACGAGCTTGTTTATCCAATGCTTCCTTCCCATTGTCAGAATAAATGTTGGAGTCTGTCTCCGGAGGAGTCTTAATCGGGTTTATCCAGCTTAACATATCAGACTGAGTTTAAATAATGTTGGAAGATAAACACGAGAGGAAATTTTATTCGCTCGTGTGCCTCCACCACTAAATGTCTGACTGAACTTTGTTTTAGCACATAAAGAAAGGAAGGATTCCATTTCCTGCATTTTACATAATTTTTTGTCAACGATGAGGATGCTGATGATATGATGACTTTTGACATGCTTGCTTTACTTATTTGTTCCCTTTGACAGGCTCCATGTTTTTATTCAATTTGGAAAGAAAATGGAAATATTTTTTTATAGTGAGTGAGTTAGATAGTAAAGTGAAACTTATAGTTTATTTATGGAGGAGGAACTCTCAAGGAATGAATTTTAAAATACTCAATTTTAAAAGATGGCGTTATGAGATGGGATAAGAAAATTCTTGGGTTTTTTGAATGACATGGGATGGGATGCGATTGCTATCGCAATGCCTTGCCTCGCCATATCCTTCCTAATGTCATCTTTTTGGGGGAAACTTCACTTCACGACGGGTTCATAAAAAGGGGGAAATAGGAAATCCATGTTATCTTGTAATCAACATTACGATATAATGATGACACATGATGTCAAGCTTACTTAAGTTTAAAAAAGTTGAGATGATATGCCCGTTTTATGCGTTGATCTTGAGAGGTGCGTGAGGTTTTTTCAACGGAGAAGCTTCAATGTTGAATAAAAAAGAAGACTTTTCCCTTATTAAATATGCATAGTCTTATTATTACGTATGCTCCTATGACTTACACGCATATACATTTCTTTTGAAGAAAAAAGCAAGATGAAGTATTTTTTTCTACATCTTTTGGGCTTTCCACTCACACTTAACATAACCCATCCGCTTATACTTCCCCCTTCTTTCCCCTAACCCATGTTACATAATATCTTATATATATTACTCTCCATCTTTTGAAAACATTCTAAAATGGATTTTCTCAACCAGAAAAGAAAGCTGTGAGAGGGAAAGGAGTACAAAAGCAAGTGGTGAGCTCAGACGGACGGACGACGATGGGGGGAAAGGAAATGAATGTGAAATTTGTAAGAGCAAGGAAGTAAAAGTGAGTGAGGTATGAATGAGTATATAAGAAGTGGATAGTAAAGGATGTTATATCGATACAATATTATTATTACTTACGAATTATCTAAGCATGTAAGAGGAGAAAGTTGAAGAATTAGAAGGAGGGAGGGAGAAAATTCCCCTTAGTCTTCTTGTCTTATACAATTTTTTTTCATACACTTTTTGGTATTATAGAAAAAGACTCCTCACGCCCATTTATCACGCTCCACGTAATGAATGACACTAAAGAATCAACATTAAGTTTGACAAGGCTTTTCTCCCATCCTTCAACTAAAGAGGAGAA
This sequence comes from Lepidocyrtus lignorum, assembly GCA_034696835.1. Classification (NCBI taxonomy): domain Eukaryota; kingdom Metazoa; phylum Arthropoda; class Collembola; order Entomobryomorpha; family Entomobryidae; genus Lepidocyrtus; species Lepidocyrtus lignorum. Next base: position 6,115 of record JAQGAG010000045.1, read on the forward strand.
TCAAGTAAGGAGGAACCAGTCTTGTTGTCCAAAAAAAAGACGCCTCTGCCCTGCACTTTCCCTCCTACACTAGACCCAGCCATATGTGTACTTTATAAGGCTTTAAGGTTGGTCCGTGTTTTTTTTATTTTAGGCTTCTGGAGAAAGAATGGCAAGCCATGCGAGAAGCAGGCTCCTTTCCTCTCCTCTCTCCCTGTCTGTCCGTCAGTCACTGCACGGAAGGAAAAAAACAGGGTTGATGGGAAAAAGCAAGTCAAGAAGACTTTTTCTGTCTTCTGTATCATTACACGTTCGCATCCTTCCTATTTCCATTTAACAGTGATGGGAGGTGATGTGATAGTAAGATAGTGCACTGGAAGAATGTAATCATGATGATGATGAGCCAACCCAGTGCTCAAAATATCCTCCTGATAAAATCCCATTCAGCGTTCTCTCTTCCAGATGTAATTTCTACTTAAACATGCTCACTTCGTTCTGGCCTATTGCGAACTCAAGTCGCTCTTTACTCCTTCGTCTACTACATGATAATATTACATTATCTATGCATAATCATGTCCCTTACATGATAGGATAAGATCACGGGGTAAAGCACTTTGGGTGAAAGAATGCAGTTGATTCTATTAAAGCGTCATTTTACTCCATTCAATTCCCTTTTTAAAATCATATCAAAACACGGAAGCTAAAAGTTGTCTTTAATGTTGAACTTTTAAAATGAACAATGCGTAAAAGGCAACTCTTTTCAATACATAATTTCTTAAAATCTTGTGGACTTGAAGACTCTCCTCTTCTGTGCTCACAAGAGTAAAGTATATCCATTGTTTAAAGTAAGTCTTGTACCTATCTTATGTATTTTCTAAAGGACTATCAAGCATAGATGATGTCGTCAACGATAAAGATGATATCACGGCTACTGTTCCATCTTAAGCAAGGAAGATATCGTTGATGACGAAAATGATAAAGACTCACATAAGAATACCGATAAAAGTGATACCGACATCGAGTGGAATATATTAGAAAGGGAACGCTTTCTTTCAGATAAATATTTTAGACATACGATGTTGATGATGATGATGATATTGATGACAATGACTATGATAAAAAAAAATAACACAACATGAGAAGATGAGAGAACTTGTAAGGAAACTTGGTTCCGTGTGAGAATTCTGTGTGCCTCTGCTAGAGTGTATTCTTCCGAGATGGAAGATTGACTAAAAGAGATCCATCAAATTGTAATTCCAATATAAGAGATGACACCCGATACTCTTATTCTCCCCATGAAAGGAGAAGCTTGAGAGAGCGAAGCTTGCTCAAAAAAACGACAATCGGAAACACGATACATATATAGTGGCTTTATTTGGGAAAACCAAAGAAACCGCAAGAAAGAAAATCACATCTTTACTGGGACTTGGGAGAAGCAATATGGCATAATCATCGTATCATATCGTATCGTATCATATCATATCTTAAACACTTTGATGATGACGATGATCATGATTGTGAAAAGACGCTCTGATCGAGGCCATGAACAACAGCAAAGAAAAATATTTTAGGTTAAAATTTTCTTCAGTTTCTTTCCATTTTGTAGAGACGCATACTTCATTCTTTCTTGAGATGATGGCGATGAAACTGAAAGATGACGAGAGCAATAGGATGATGGAAAAGATATGTTGATGATGTTCAGTTGAAAAGCAAAGTCAATATCCATCTACGCAGTTGGATTGGATAAAGCTTTTTGAAAAAATGTCAAATGAATGTGCAATTTTTATATTGATATTTTGTAAATAACACAGTGATATTGATGATACGACTCTGCTGCGTAGAAAATATGTTCTATAGAGCACAACGCACGCACGAGTTTTTCTCACAACATCCGTCGAATGTCATCATATCTTTCGAAATGATTCATTCACCCGAACATAGATACTTAAGGAAGCTCGCGTGGCTTAGGTTTACAATTTTATTTACATTTATTGCTACTGTTCATGTTGCTACTGCATTTTGGCAATATATGGAAGCTCATGAATGTATGTAGACAAGCTGGGATTTTTGATTGAGCTCTCATAAAACGAACTTTTTTGCAGCCGCAAAGAGCGGAAAGGGAACATACATAACACGAGGAGAGTTTCAATAAAGGTCAGTTGTCAGCTTCGCTCTCGTTGACAGACAAGTTAGGTGTTGTAGATAGCCACAGAAGTGAATTAACCATTAAAGGCTCTCCTTTCATCACCACTCTCGGGATATTTTGGAGAGTGCGTTTATATGCAAAAAAATAATTTGCATCAATTTCAACACCGACCGTATGTGCACCGGAGATCGAGATGGAAAACGTACTCATGCTATAAAACAAATATGATGAATGAATAATGTTGTGAAAGTAGCAGTTTTTAGCACTAAAAAGGGATTTTGGATAGTGCTGAAGCACCCGTCTTGTCACCACTACCATACCACATTATCATCATCGTCTTTTCATAGCCAACGCTGACAATGACTGTTATGTAGGAAGCAAAGTTAAATACATTAGTGTATGGTACTGTAAGTACGATTTTGAGGTGAAGCTGTTGAGTTTTTGAGCGAAAAACGCACGACTGGGCTCCCAAAGTTGCAGAATATATCAAGGCAAATGACCTTTTCCCTGGAATCTTCATCAACACGTCAACCTTCTCCCTATATGATGAATCCTATGAAGTGGTGGTAAAAATGCTTCAAATATGATGGGTGATGGGACTATGATGCAGCCTCATCCCCTCATCATTACTTGACTTTGCTGTTTTGGTGGTGTATATTGTGGTAAATAATAATATTGATAGGAAGACACGGAAATTATGGAAGCGATATGTTCCATTCAGCGCACATTTTTTCTGAACACCCCCACCCTTGTCTAATACATACTTACATGAGCAAACTTTTAACATATTGCATCTTCGGACTCATTATACTACCGAACTGAAGGTAAATATCGTATACATCGTTGGGAAGTAAGCCTCTAAAAAAGTAAAAAGGAAAGCAAACTTTAGAAAATGCTTTCTCCCTTTCATGTCCCAAGTGTATTTTAATGGATTTCTGGAAGCACGTAGGATAATGATGATGATTACTGGATGGAAAGAGTAGCTACTTCTTCTGTCTACATGAATAATGCTGGACGATGGTGGAAGCTAAAATTTCGATACAATCTTTAGTGATTGTTATTTCAGAGGATTTTTTTTGGATTATATTTAATGTGTAAAGGAAGGTAATTTTTGGGTATATAAGTACCACCATGAAAATGCTTCCTGTCAATTTTTAATAGCAAGTAAAATGTTCGCTTAGATTGTGTAGTAAAGTAAAGTGTAAGGTGTTTTTAAACCATGCTCTTACTCATCTTCATCTCGGTATTATATATTTTGAAGAAATTTATCGGGTTTCATATTCTCACACAGACCTATCAGATCTATTACCTTTTACGGTACGGCTATTAGCTTTAATCTACGTTTATCTATTATTTTTGCCTTTTATGAAATGACAGATTTCATCCTCAAAGTTTTCTATCGAAAGAAACGCCAATTTAACCTGCGTTTAATGACGGCCTGCTAACAAATAAATTAATAAAGGTGGCGTATATCTTATACTGTCTGTCATATACCATACAACCAACTATTCTTAACAATATTGAATTAAGTACCTTTTGACTAGTACTAACCTGGTGCAGAATATATAGCATTGTGAAATGCTTTCACTTTCCACACTTCCAGAAACTTATTCTATTAAACAAACACGCTGCAAGCCGAGTAAGACGAAGACAATATACTACTTCTCTAGAAAAGAAGATCGTTGCAAAAGATAAATGCAAGACACAATATGTAAACATGAGGCAATTATATTTTAAAAAGAAAGTCGTTGGTTGGAATGAAAGGAAAAGATTAATTATTGTCCCCTTCATCCTTTTCCCCTTCTTCCATTCCAATTGTTATTTTGTGATCTTATCATCTGTGTATACATAAGTTGAACAAGGATACTCCCATGTCAAAGCACATATAACGTAATAATAAAGAAGAAATATATCCTACCTTGGAGTTGGAGCAATAGCCCCCGCAGAAAGTCCGGGCATTAACCCTACATAAAGTAATATTTGTACATTACTCTAATTTCATTTTCTCTATTTAAGTTCATCCTTACTCAAAGTAGTATAGTGTAAATGTAAATGAGACTCTCAGAAATAATGTAATAAGTTTATTGAAACTGGCGCAAAATCCATTTCACATCCTACTCCAGCTAATATTGTGAGTTCTCTTGTTCTGTCGTTCCTATTATCATCCAGCATGCTTTCTTCTGACCATCATCATCATAATCATCAGCATCATCATCCATTATATGCAATTGTATAATGTAGGGTGGCACTAGCACACAGGAAGAACTGGGGCAATGTCCCTTCCTGTAGAGAGATAGTCTAATATTTACATCACATACCACATCCCCCTTCTCGAGCAGTCGTTGCTAGATAAAAGATAGACAATTTCATTTTCCCTCTTTTCATTCACTGACTGACTGACTGACTTGAAATGTATAGGCTTTTTATCATTCCTCCGTTTACTTATATATTTTCCCCTTAGTTCCTTTGAAAGTGAGTGACTTGGCCTCTGTCTTGTCATGGTGGTTCTTTTGTTGCTGATGGGATGCGAGGAGAATGTAGAATGTGATTTGGAATGAGAGGGATATGTGATGCACACATTTTGTAATAGAATGAGCGACCTACTTTCCCCATATCATCTGATGTAAGGTTTGAGAGTATTGTTCTTTTAGAGTCCCTTCCAGTTTTAGGGGTCCTGTATATATGTGCTCCTTTGCTTGTTTAGCTTGTTTCTAGTTTCCCTCAGCGTCAGCGAGCAATGTAAAAGTAAAGTATAAGTAAACATTCCGAAATGTTATTACATTTCGTGTGACTGACTGAAAACCGGGATCTGAAGGAGGAGGACGAGCAGGGAGAAAATACGTTGTATGCAGAGGGTACATACATAATACTGCCATTGCATTGCTACTTCTCTGACGATGAGAGCAAACTTGTTGGTTACATTTTTAGAGGACGAGAACAACAACAGGAATGGATGGATGTCTCTGTAATATTTTTTGTCTTTCTCCTTTTGTTCTGCATTTTCAGGATAAATCGGAGGACATTGATGGGGTAAGAAGACAGAACAAGGAGAAAAGGGAATCCCCAATGGAAGTGGAAAAACGAATAAATAAAGAAGAAGCATGGACACGTTTGGGAATAATGCTATTTCCCCTCAACAAAATAGTAAAGGAGGAGAAGGGCTTGTTGTGACTTGAAAAATAAAAGGGAAAATACAAGTTGCTCATTTCATTTCAATTTTTTAACTCCATTGTTGTTCCTCAACTGCGTAGAACTTGTTTTCCTAGTCAGTCATCGTGCTCAGGGAAAACTGCTTGTTGCTTTCCTTCTCCTTAACTAGAGATATCTTTGGAGAGGATCTGGAATATTTTCTGGAATTAGATTTTCCTTGGGAAAATGAAGTTGCCAGTTGAAAACTAACGACATTTATGCAGTTACAGTTAAAAACATGTTTTGAATTTGCTGTGCATAATTTTTTTTGCAAATACCTATAACCAGCCCATCCCAAATGACATTGAGGAGTATCATTCTTTCATGTGCTGTGTACATAAATATTTTATTCTAGAAATCTACTTAAAACTTGGATTACGAAGTATTCATTACATAGGTAACTTGGTTATGTGATCTAACGAAAAATATGAACACAAACTTAAGTAGATCGATCCTTCAGCAAGGACCAACTTTCATTCTCAAGGGAGCCTCACTGACGCCTACACCATCAGTACTTAGTTATGCTCATTGCAGAGAAAAACTAGTTTCCGTTGACTGACGCCTGCATTTTAATGATATTGCCCTACGATTCAATTCTCTCATGGGGATGGGTCACATATACACAGTGACACAGCTCAACATTGCACATTATTGGATCGATATGAGATGGGAAATAGTGGATCCCCATGGTACATACATTGAACCTAAAGGAGCCCACCACTCTCATAGATTGTGTTCTTAAGTAGGCACTTCAGCCGTCTCCCAACTATAAAAATGGGGAAAGTAAACCAACCAAGGAATAAATGAGTATGGGATGAGAGAAAGTTGTATTAGAAATGCATTTCATTCCATTCGATCTCGGGGTAACAGGAAGCATAGGAATATAGATATTAGGAATGAATAGCTTCCTCTCTTCCCTTTATCTCTATCTGCTATCGGCAAACATGGGGATGGCATAATCATCAAATCATCTATGTATGTACCTATGGAATTCTATTGAGTGGTAGTCAATCCCATTGAGACTGAAACAGTGATTTTGGATTGATATTGCCATCATTTTTCTTCACTCTTTTCTTTTCACCGGTATTTTTTCCTCTTTTTATGTGAAGTGCTGGCCCACATCTTTTCTTCATCTGGCACAATTTTCTTTTTTTTTGAAAAAGTGATAAACAGAGTGGAGAGGAGAAAGCACAACCAAAGGTTGCTCTATGTGAAAAGGAGCAAACATGTAGATTTTTCACCAAAACTGAAGAAAAGAATCTTTGCCATTTTCTTGAGATCTGATCATCTAGCTGCTTAACCAAATCCCTTTTCTCGAGTAGTCCCTGGGCCAACCTCACTTCAATATTTCTTTAGTGGAGGAAGCTAGGTTAAAGGCACAGGTATATACTTTTCTTACTGCTATATATATATGAGAAAAGGCAAACATGCATACATCCATACATACATACATGGTTATAGCATAATTGCAGAAGAAGAATGTAATGGGAATAATGGGAATCCCATCTGATCTATTTTCGCCTCCGTTTTTTTAGTTATATCGGAATGGTGATCAGCTTTCACTTTCCCTCAACGGTTGAACTATGAACGTTCCTTTTCATTCTGACATTCAAGGGAGAAGATGCTCTATCATTTGGATCATCATCAGAGAGATCACCAAGGCATGATGGCCTATTTTTCACAACGTGCCCTAGCCATTTTCCCTGAATCTGATTTCTTTTTTGGAGTGAAAGGGTACTCATTTAAGGTAATTTTTAGAGTAGGCCTTGGAACAAGGGGAAAATGTAGAATGGAGGGGTTAACCTTTTCATGTCTTATCTTGCGTCGTGTTGTTCTTTGAATCAAAAATCGAAACATGCGCGTGGATTTTGACATTGTTTTCTAAATATGAATTCTTATTCCCAATTTAATTCATTTTTCTCACATAAATTCTAGTAAACTGGATGACTGTCATGTCATATGCCCACAACATGACAAGACCTCCGGATAGCTCAGGGACAAAAAATAACGATCTGTTTCCCATTATTATTACTTATTTCATGTTTGTGTCATGTCATCACGCTCAAGAGGCATGACCGCATGTTTGTATCCACTACAAACATCCCAAGTGGCTTCTTAAACAGCACACGAGGCAACGTAAGACCAGAACTAGATAAACATGCGTCAGTGTAAACAGAAGAACGTTGTATTTATTTTAAATTTTATTTCATAACTGGCCAACACATCGACGCTAATGGACTCCTTCCTCCCAACATTTTACAAAATTCCAGTGTAAAAAAACAACAACAGTGTAAAAAAAACAGAAGCAGGAAAATGTGTGGCTGCTCCCAATTCCGGTAAGCGGTTGTCAAAATGTTGTCTTAGGGTTAGTTTCCCATCATCCTAACCCTCTTCAAGACAGGCGACAGAATACACAAAAAAACAGACTACTTGTACCCTTCTTAGAACACAAATAGGGAACCTCTAGAATATCATGTGGGTTTGGGGAAACTCCATATCTTCTTGGGTGAATGACAGTTTTGTAGGCTAACAATGAATTATCTCGTATGTACCATATTTTCATCTTTGGATGAGTGTGGTATCAAATGTCACAGCGATACCGATCAATTTGTCCCTTACTTTTCATACAATTAGTTTTTGTAACCGCTTCCTTATATTTTAAATGTTGTGTGTAGTCTTCCCCTTTTTAACAAAATGTATTCACAGCTACGCATTTTATTTGGGGTCACCACAGCAGTTTGTACTATTGCCAAGATGGAAAAATATGGGACATTTTATAATCGAATTTTTGTAGCTGCTTTTCTTATTATGAAGTAGAACCTGTACTCATTCCTCTTTCCAAATCTGGACTCATTCATCATTCATAGCGTCTAGGAATAAGGTGGTAAAAAGAGTTGAGATGGGGAGCAGTACCACAACTTTTGTCTGAATCATCTATGAAGGGTATAGAGAACAAAGATTTAATCGTCATCTTGCATTTCATTATTTCTTCGTGCTACTCTCATGCTACTTCATAAGTAAGATCTAAAATCCAAACCAAAGACAAAAAATATTCTTTTAAGATTACATATCTTTCAGTCAGTTTTACTCATATTTGAGTTGTAAATTCAAGGAGCCTTGCTTTACGCCCAACACGTTCTAATTGTGAGTCCAGAGAATAAAGCCACTCGAATGAATCATGAATGCATTTTCTTTACTTCAAGAGTGGCATGACACGGTCATACTTTATGATGATGAGATGACAATGACAAGTACAATATTCTCCCGAGCAGAACAAACAAAAAGGAACATAATGCTTATGGCTTAGTAAACTAAAAAACTAATTTCTTTTCTATATTGATGATAAAGCTGAGATTTTCAGATGAATTTCAATTCAGCTTAAAGTAGTGGGGGAAGTAAGCTTCCCAAGAACAGAGCACTTTTATCAAGTTCTTTTTCTTCACACTACTCGTATTATTGTTGTGGATTAATATGGAATGAAAAGGGGTAAGGTAAGTGCTTGTCCTTTCTTTTTACTCGTTTGAGCAAATCTCCTCTTGACGAAATACAGAAGGATATATGAGGGGCGATCATAAAAGGGAAAATAATGCATAATATGTGTGTTGTTGCATTCATTTTATAGACAAATTTCCCAAACTTATCCAAATTAGATAGAAGCAGTTAAAATTATCATTACATTCCAAACAATACATTCTCCGTATATGTTCATACTTTTCACCAAACAGGCAATGTTCATACTTCTACCAAACAGCCAATGTTCATACTTCTACCAAAAATCTAACTACTTCGAGTTTTAGAAAGAATTCCAATAATTATTTAACGTCGTTATTTTTACAAAAAAATTGTAATTGTATATTCTGCCTGAAATTTTTTTCGTGTCAATAAAACAGTTTATAAAAATACTTAGAAATATTTGATTTACATACTAAAAAGTTTTTTGTATCTCACGGTACAGTACAACACAAATAAGGTTACGACTCTGCAGCAGAAAATGGCGATGTCTAGCAATCAGTCAACAGAAGCAAGTACACGAAAAAGTGGTGAATTGGTGGACTTACCTAGAAATAGAAAGCAAAATAGAAAACATCAATTAGATTTTCTCACAGTTTAATTAATTATATATGGATTTTATTTAAAAACTGGGAAAGCAGTGAAACTTTGAAGCACATATGAGCGAAAGCTGCAGAAACCAAACATTAAAAAAATGGATGAAGTACAATTACAGTTTGATCTGCGTCTGGTAAAACAGAAGGAACAAATGGTGTAATAAATCTGTGATTTCAAACATAGATTTACGCATTTAAATTTAAATGGGCCACAAAACGATGATTTTACTATAATTTTATTTCCCTTCCATTTTCTATCTGAATTTACAACTTTGCTGCGATTGCACTTATTACTACACCCTATCTGTTCATTTTTATGCACACAGCCCATAAAATTTTCCAGTCATTTCTACTCTCACGGGTCCTTAAAACCATATTTTTTCCTCTTTCGTTCCCGAATTCACCACCAACATACAAATAGGAGCAACGAAAAAATATTTTCCCTTTCACCAAAGTCCAATTTTTATGTAACGGTATTTACCTTTAAATGCCTTTCTGCAATATAATATCAAGCGCAGATGGCACATTATGCTGCTCACATACTCACGCAATATTATTATTGTTATTATTACTACCGCTTGTATTTATGAAATTATTATTAATGCAGCTATATCATACCATATCACCGTCCACTTCTCATATTTGGAACGGAATGAGAGCCCAGATGCAGATATGAAACCCTTTTAAAAGCTGTGAGAATGACTTATGACACTTTCAAATGAGCTTTTCTTGTTCCAGTGGTGGCCATTACTGGACTTTTAAAACCAGTGTAATAATCAGCCAAACTTTACAAGGCCTTTTCCCATTTTCCACTCACTTTCATGGATTATTTTTGCCAGGAATATGGATACATACATTAAACTACATGGTCATTATCCAGATCGTCAACATCATCATCCTCCCCTAGTCCTTCCCGTTTGGTTTGGTGTGCCTCTCTCCCTTCTTCTTTGAGTAAGTATTATTGTAAATTGTAGTGCGGACATAAAGCTAAAGTATTTGATTGCCCTGTAGCCTTCCAATCTAAACACTAGTTCGTAGTCGCCCCTTCCCTATGTGTCCTGTCGTGAGTTACCTCAACTGAGTTTTCCCACCAACACCACCCATGATAATAACATGGTGAGTCTCTTTTCGTTTTTACTGTAAATTTCCAGTTTTTTGAGAGAAGGTAAACTAAAAATATAAAATAAGCAGAGGCATGTATAGCAGCCTTTTTGTACAGTTTACTTTAGAGATTGTGGTAAAAACTGGAGAGGGAAGTGGAGGAGAAGGGGGACCTTTTACGACCGTGCTAACGTGCCTTTCATTTCATATGGCACCATGTGTAAATGATTAGATGCCATAATCGATCATGTGAAATTGAGGCTGAAGAAATGAAAGCAGTTTATGTTATGCTGTTATTATGCCCTCACGCTCTCTCTCCTCTTATGTGAGTAATAAAAGCTGAACTATTGTACATTATTGGGGCGCGGGTGGGTCTGAGTCTGTGTTGGAGTTAAAGATTCATTCACGCGCTTAAGGAATGAGTGGGCCTGGTGCTAAGCTAGAGGCACCTCAGAGAAATTTTTTCTTCTCATTTTTAAACCAAAAAATAAATGTTTGTGTCTATGCCGTATATATAGACATAATGACATGACGTTAGATTTTGATGTATGGTTTAATACTTATAGATATAGATGAATATCCTATAGACATATGTCTAACAGTGATGTAAAGAAAGGTTATGGATTATGAGCCTTGATTTTAGTAATTTTTCTTGTTAAATCACCGAAATCCGCTTAGACATTACGGGTGGCCTTACGTCTTCAGCGTTGGGACATGTCGAGCTTAAGTAGGTATTAAAATACATATCTTGAGAGATGAAATGGCTTGAATGGTGTGATGTGGTATGCACAAACGCTCTATATATGTATATCCAGAAGGGAAAAAATTCCGAACGGAGATGAAAAATCATGCCCTGTCAAATTCCAGACCTGTGTGCACACATACATTCTTATTAGTTAGTTGATAAATATATGATGCGGGTGTATATTTTTACGCCTTATTCGTCAAAGACAACCAAATTGTAGGGAGTCTCTAGAAATGCAACCTTTATCTTCCAATTTGTTTACGAATACATTTATCTGACAACAAAGTTTCTTAAACTTGTTTCAAATTTTGGATGGTAAGCCATTAAAAGTTAAATTGAATTGCAAATAGGAAGATAAAATTCCTATATGATAGATACAGTTATCATTATCATCGCGGTTATCATTGTAATGACAGTCAAATGGCATTTGAGGTGGGTGTAGAGCCCTTCATTCCACTTGGAAAACAAGCTGGATGAGTACAAGCAAGGCTAAACTTTATATCAGTTAATCTGACAAGAATCATCCAAAATACATGGTAACTACCAATACTCGTTGGATACTACCAATACTACTCGAGTTACTCGCCCCCGATGCGTGCAAACCAGACCACCACCCTTGGCAGAACGGCAGTTTTGTTGATGCTCCCATTTTCATTTCTTCCTCACCACTCATTTCCTTCCTTCTCCACAAAAATTAAGTGACGAGGGTACAATCTTCCCGTTTTCACTTCATACTTTCCTTGAAGAAAGTCTGGGATACTGCCGGTGTTTATGATCACGAAGATGATCATTCCAGTCCATACAGAAACATCAAGATTTTCTGGTTAACCCTATCTTCCGTTTAGTTACGAATGCATGAGTGTGCCTTAGCTAATGCTGAGAAATGTTGGATACAAAGTTGGAAAATGCATCCGTAGCACATACTTAGGATACTCTAGTCCAAACCATAATAATAACTTTTTGTTAAAAGGCTGATGCAGCAATTTGCACTACAACTTGTTTGTTTTTACTTTTTCATATCTGCCTAGTACAAAGTACACGGTGTACGATGGATAGAGAAAAGTTCAGCGGAAGTCGTGGAAAGGGCGAAAGGGGAAGGAAAGCCCATGATGATGAACGACTTGCAATTCAAGTGAAAATTGAGAATTAGGATGCAGCAGTAATATCAATATCGCAGGACCACAGCTAGAAACCACACCGCAGTAATTTTCATAGATGGTTATTCCACATCTTTCCCCACCACCTTCAATCCTTTACTTTTAAGAGCGTGTCCTTGCACTTGCTTCCTTTTTTTCATTGAGTTCCCCCGTCCATTTCCTCATTTCCCACTGCACTTTCAATGTTTATAAGGATAATGTGTATTTATGGCTGTACACTTTATTTTCATTGCCGTTGCTGGAAAACACTTGAGAAAACAACGGGAACATTCACATCAACATCCACTGTAAAAATGCAGTGGCTCGGGCTTGGGCTCAGAGGGAGAGGGTGTTTGTTAAGCAACTGCAATATTGCCATAAGCTTTCGTAATAACATCAACATTTTGAATTCATGTACCCAAGGGCCCAAGAGTACCGTTCCCACACCGAATTCCATATTCCAATTCTCACCACTCGAGTTATTCTTTCCATTTTGCATGTTCTTCTGGAAACAACGAGCCAAGCTTCTTCTGGCTCAATTTGGAATATATGCAGTCGGGATTGCATGACAGCCTACTCCGTTAAAACTATGGATGTTGCGTGAACCAAACCAAAACCTTGTCTTTCAGATTCAGTCCTCTGTCCTTATCCTTAGAGATGGAAGGAAAAATACATGCACGATGTCTTGAGCGTATTCCACCACACTTTGGTTGTCATTCGCGTGTGAGTGAGAGTGTGAAAAGGGAACGTGAGGAGACTGAAAACGTGGCACTTTGCGAAAGTAGCAGAAGACAAATAAAATTCAAGTATAAATAATGTGATTTGTTTCTAGATATTTAGTGTACATATTGAATGAGAGCTTATTATTCTGAGTCCCATTCCTTCGGCCTTTTTTGCCCATGAAATATTATGCTACTATTCGTTCAAGCTTACTTTTTATGGTTCCTCATCATCAAATAAAAGTTCAAACTTTTGCACAACCATATTGACTTCAAGGCTCGTTGTCAATCAAAACTGTCAATACCTATGTGCAACTTTGATGCAAATAAATATTTAACTAACTAGTTGCATCACATAATTTTTGCAGATCGGAATTCATCTGCTGATGTTACGTTTCTACTTGGCGAATATTATAAGGATAGTGGATTTAACCTGTAATGGATCACATTTTTTTAAAATGAAAGGAAGAAAAATTAAAAACTTCAGGAACGAGCTCATCCAGCAATTGTCGTAGTCTTTGAGAAAGCTGTTTTGGCTTTTGCTTGAAAATGGGAAAAGAATAACTGCAGGAATGAAAATCTCGAATGTAAATCCACACCAATACATATATAGTGCATTCGTTAAAACATGAATGTATTTTTGGGAGGCTAAAGTAGCTTGAATACATTCCATCACGTTCGCACTTTCCTTTTTTCCATGTTACTTAAAGCTATTATTTTCCTCTAGTGTTTCCCCAACATGCACGTTCCATCTTCCTCTACATTCCTTTCCCTCATTCATTTTATCGAAGGTGACAAACCTAGCCCACTTTCAACTGTTTTCGTAGCTCCTCCGGTGAATTTAATTTGGTGTATCATGGTGCATGAGCATGATGGAAATCCATGAAAGGGGAAAATTTAGTAGCGCTCCTAACGTCCCTGCAACAATAACGGTGTGCCAGCTCAATAATCATTTTGAGTCACGTGTGCCCATTTATACATATCGCCCATTCTTCTTCATAGCTCTATCGAGAAAATGGTCTATATTATGCTCACTCCAGTTTATAGGGTCCAATATTACGTTCACTATGGGATAATTGGACTGCCGCTTTCTCCCTCGTACACTTCCATTACCGGTTCGATTTCAAATAAATTAAATCCAAAGAGGCCTCCAGTCATTCTGAGTCGTGAGAAAAGGAAAGTCTCAAAATCGAAAACATGAATGGAGAGCATTGTACATTGGAAAAAGGTAAGTTGGAAGCTACACAACCTGATCGTCAATTTCAGTAGCCCAGCAGCCACGAATAAATATTCCAATGGAGCTTTTGCCGAATATCGTTTCATTTATATCAAATCAGAATATCGCAATAATGGCTTCTATTAAGCGTACATGTACGCACACAGCTCCCTTATCAAGTCACCGCTCCTGCCGAAAGCAAAAAGAAAGGAAATCAAAGTCTTTCTTCTTTAAAACAGGGAGAATTTATTGCGTGTGCGTTCAAAAAGCAACTGTTCGCTTCCACTCTTTTCAGAGTTTTTACTCAAGAATCACGACCAACACGACAGAACTCGCAGTACCTAGCAGGAATACCGTAAGTATCAATATCGAGATGAAATAGGATGACTTCAACTCAACTCTCAAGGATTGAGGGAGTACAAGCGCTGCACGATGCATTCCAAATCCCTAGACGGTATTTTAATGGCATTCATACAAAGTTTTTAAAAAAGTCTCAAAATACTCTCGAAGTTCCATCACATCTCATCTCATCGTCTCAACCAACCAAAATATCCCACCGAGCTTGTAATATTTTTTTCGTACATTTTTTATATTTTCTTCTCATCAGAAGAAAAAAATCTAGAAAATTCGAAAGATGGAAATTTTTCTTTGGCATAAAATATTCCTTAATAATCATCCACTTACTTCCAAGATAATAATATCTTTTTTGCTTAGGGAGAATTCCTAATACAAAATGAGCCATGCAGATAGTTTCTCAACCATATTATGTTTCACCGCAGCAAAGAAGAACCGAATGGAGTAAAACAGCGCACCAAACCATAACATTCAAACTCATTTCATCTAGCCTTGAATTTCCTCTTATATTTTTAAGATTCAGAAAGCAGGTGAGTTTTTTTCAAACACAAGTGGAACATCCTTAACTGGAAGATGAAGAAAGAAGAAAACACCCGTATTTTTACTCCCTCCTTCCCCATTATCCCTGGTTGGTGTGTGTATTCCCTTTGGTGCATTTTAGGGAATGAGTTATGACTTTACAGCTTTCTTTCCGCACGCATTCTTCGTTAACAACCAGTGAAAAAAGGAATTGCATAATATTACTCCATTATTATTGCATCTCTAGATTCCATCTAGATAGTAAATATATGTACTAGTCATGGTCGTACCCTGCCTAGTTAAGGTGAAGACTCATTCCAATGTCGTACCGTACATATCTCCACCGCTGTGTCGTTATGTGCGTGCGACAACGGGAATGCGAACATGCATACATATTAGTAATAATAATTCTGTATGGGAAAAAAGGGAAGCCGGATCCAAGTTTTCCTTTTGCTTTTACTCCTGTAGTGTTATTGTGCCAACAGCCTTTTCCATTTCCTCAGCCAACAAAGTTCTCCAGAGTACTTTTTTATTGCAGAGTAAAAATAAAAATCTGAAGGATGATGATGGTGATGAGGCATCGAACGAAGTGGAAGCTAATATGAAATAAAATAGCGCAGTTTTCTTAGCGATTCGACATTCGAGAAGTTCTACAGTGTTAACAAACGAGGAGCTAGCTGATCTTTTTCCTTTAATGATCTTGTACGTAGGTAAGTATATCTATAGGCATTCGAAGGTGAATGAAACGCTCATAAACACAGACAAGGAAAAAGTTTTGTCTTGGGTTTTCTTCTACCCACAGGAAAAAAATAATCGTTTGGGCTGACTTGCCACTTTTTTTCTCGGTTGACTTTATGTACGGATATGAATATTAACGGGAGACTGCACTCGAATGGAATAATCCAGTCGAGTCTTTATTGAGCCCCTGTTGTTATTGTGCAAGTGCGTCTCATTTTTATTCATTTTCGATAACAATAATATTGTATTATTTCATTGTATTGGAAAATCTTTAGAAAAAATTCTCCACCAATTTTACTGCATTGCTTGACTTGCACCTTTAATATAAATAGAAAATACATGGGTGAAGATGATTATTTTTTATATGCTATGCTTTTCCTATTAGCTTCTTTTGTAATAAAAACGACTCATTTAAAGTGTCTACCATTCCACTTGAGGAATGTTAAGTAGACAGCTTACCTGAGTCGATTTATATCAACGAGTCACAAATTATTGATTTCAACTGAATGGAAAAGGAAAGCTAACAATTTTTCCCTTTTACTTTGCCTACTCAATATTCACTGAAGCTAAAAAAAGTCACCTCTTGCCTCTGCCTTCATCTATTTTTTTCGTCAGCGCTTGGTGTGGTGCCTGCCGCCAGTGAAGAGTCATAGTTGGAGTCAAGCCGCAACTGGAAGAAAAAATCTAGGCAGTAGCATTTCCATGTTCTTCCACTACAACTCCCGTAATAATAATAATAATAGTAATGACAGACAGCACTTTGCTTCCCCATTCATACAATTTATTTAGACCACTGTCAAAACAGAAGAGAGAAAGAATTATATCCAAATTCATCTCTCTCTCCTTACCATATCGAGACTGGAGGGAAACCAAGGCACTTTAACTTTCAATAGATTGGATTCATCTGACAAGATGCACTTACTCATTTTTCCTTTTTGGAAAAAAACTAAAGTGAATATATATATACCTAACCGATCTATGAATGTCTCGTCTGCTCTCGCTCTCACAATCATCAAGTCCCTCGATGAGTCTCGGCTCCTTTGTGCTCGCATGTGTGGTTCCTTTGGTGTGTGACTGTCTGAAGTTGGCTGACTATGGTTCATCAAGAATATCAAGATGGATCAGAAGAACAAAAAAATGTATACGGTTGGGAATGAGAATTGAAATCGAATGCAAATTAAGCACTAATGATTATTTGTTTTACTCCAGCCGACCGTATCGCTCCGCCTTGACTTCGCCACTCATTTACCAGAGTAACTGGAACGGGTTGACGTGACGTGTTAAATAAATGTTAAGCGGTTGTAATGAGATTGTGGTGGGAAGACAGACGGGAAAAAACATTTGCTTATTGATGACTGTGTGGAAGGAAGGGAAATGATAGATACGAAATTACGATAAGAATTTGATGTTGAGTTGAGATTCAACTTCTTATTCTGCTATTGAGGTAGGGTACTTAACTAAACGTCCAAGGCGTCCAATTTCATTTTGGTTAACTAGACTCATCATCAAATTACCATCATCATTTTTTCTCTTCACCGCCAGTGCCACCACATTGATGAAAATGAAATGGAACATGCAATAATCTGATAGAGGAGGGACGCTCTATTTTTTGTTAATCGTTTACTACACGAGATGGATGGGATAAGAAAATGCCATTTCTTATCTTAAAATTGAATCGAAAAATGGGAGAAAAATTTTCAACTCTCGCTATCTTAACTCTATTTGGTTTATCATTATAGAGGAAGCATCTCCTTGTGCAAACAGTCATTAAGGTTAGAAAATAATACAACTACGCTAGTCTATGGTCGTATTTTGAGTTGCTTTTTCTTCCGTTTCTCAACTAATTTTTGCCTCTCCATCATCTTCATCATCATCGAGCTCTTTCTATGTAGATTATGAAAGCTAGAGCCATGTGTGCAGTGGAGTCGGAAGAGCCTGGAAACTTACTAATGGTTTCATCATCCATCTCCTTGTAATTTAACTTCATTAGGAAGACGACTTCTGCTCTACTCCACCTTCTAATCCCACACACTGCGTCTATCTCCTTCCGCAGCAGCTTTACTCCTTCTTTCCTTCCTCCTTTCCTCGGAGTATGTTTTTCTTACATAGATTGGCTTTTCATTCTCATCATATCATTCCAATCCCGCTAGAAGTTCCCTTCTGCGATGAATTTCTCTAAACAGGAGACATGAAATGAAGACGGAGTCGCGAGTCTCGAGTTCGCTGAAAATTGTAGCTTGTGTGTGTGAAGACCACGCTATCTTTTGTGTCTCTTATGCCATATTGCGCGATACATCACTTGAGCTCACAAACCCACGCAAAATTTTCTTTTATAAAGTGTGCAAGTAACAATATTAAGTTTACGGTAGCTGCTCAAGAGGAATGTGTAAGCTGATGATGATGCATGATAGTAAAAGCAGGAGAGTCGGGGAAAGAGAGAGTCTATCTTTCTTCTACTTCATTCTAGTTAGCGATGCAAGAATAAGAATGAGTTGGGAGAGGAAGAAAGCGAAAGAGAAATTTTCTTGGAAAAGCTTCTTCCTTTATTTGCTCTCATCTCTCTCCATATGCAAGAATGGAAGTAGGAACAGAAGGATGGAAAAATGATTGAAATGATCTCCCACGCAGTATTCAACATGCACAGTGTAAATTCATCTTTCTTCTCGGTCTCTCTCTCAGCTTCTCATTCCAAATTACTTACTTTTGATGCGAATTGTGTATGCGGTGAAATTATTTCCTTTGAAAAGGAAAAGCCCTATCCCGTGAAAATCGTACGTCAGCGGCACTAGTCTGCACTGCTTCTTGGCACGCACGTGTGTAGGCATTTATACTGCATTTTTATTATGTTGATATTACCCTTGCCGTAAAATAATATGATACATTTCTTCATTTCTTCCACCATTTACTCCGAAAGTCTTCCCCGGCTTTACAAGCAATCAACGAGGAGTGGAGTGAGTTGGAGAATTTATTTTTGCATTTTATTCTCTTCCAAGGAGGAAACCTTGTGGAGGAGAAGAGGCGAGTTCCATTACTCCTTTAGGACGCTAAGTATATGATAAGATCTTTTAAGCGGAAAACTGGCAGATTTCATATGAAATGGATGAGGGACAAGTTATAGCAGAGGAGAAAATGGCAAGGCCAATAAGCAAGTATTAAAAAAATGGAAAGGCTTCTGGCAACTGGCATCCATATAATATAATATGAATTGGGCTTAATAAAAACGCATACGTACGCACATGCATGATGTCTGTCTTGTGAAACAGCTTGGGAATAAGGTTGCTGGATGCTGTGTATTACGCACATATGAATCTAGTATTTATGGAGGGAATTGAACACACAACATGCTCAAGAGCAAAAATATCTATCCTTTTCTCCCACTCACTCATCCGTCTCTTCTTCCAGTTTTCTCCTTTCTTATTCCTTCACTTAGCCCATATGTCTGGAAAAAATGGGATGGGGAAGAGAATGGGAGACAGACGGTTTGAGCCCCTTCTGACATATTTTGCAATTGCCTTTCTCTTCTCCTTCCAGTGGCTATGATGTGATGTGTGAAGAATGGGAGATGGAAAGGCGAAAAAGGGAGCCAAAAGGAGAAAATCGTAGAAGTCAAGTTGAATGACGAAGAGTTGTAAAATGGAACTAACGTTTTGCTCCAACTTTCACTTTGGGAAGCTCCTTACTTTAGGTATGAAAATCTTCTGGTTATTACGGTGGAGTAGTTGGATGGCTTAGCAAATCGAATATTTATGTAGTGGATTTAGCCAATAAATACCGGATTTTCTGGGGGTTCCATCAACCAATTTCTATGCGGATAAAAAAACGATACATCTTCAAATGGCACTATTATTGGCTTACCTATTCAGGGTACTTAGGTAGGTTTAAAATTATTTTTTTCAAATACATATACAGCTCAAATATTATATGGATCAGCAATATTTTTCCTCGAGAGTAGGGTTCAGGAAAAATATATTAGGGATTTTAATGCTGATGGCATGGATAGTGTTCGGCTTAGGGCAGTACAGAGCATTAAATGTGAAAGACTGGCCTATTCAAAATTATTGACACATGTCAGAATCCATTACTCGCAAAAACATGTTATGAGTTTTGCAAGGAAATAGTAGTGCATTAAGCAGTACTGGAAGTTTGACTACGTGCCATACATCCACATTTCCAAAATTTAACTATCATCACGAAACGAAGCATGAGAGCACTAACAAGCAGTAAAAAGTACTACTATGAGTTGTGTCTTTACCCTTTACTTTGTATCTTTACTCTGCTGCTCCACCTCCACAGAAAATTAGAGTCGTAAAATTATTCAGTAGTAAAATAATATAAATGTGTTTTAGCAACGAGGCATGACGGAGCCTCCGAGACTTACTTTGCTTCTAGCTCTGTCAATATTTTTTCTCTGCTATCGATGCGCATACTTATAGAATATATCATGTGATCATATCATGACAGGAGGAAAGGGAAGTGAAAGCGTACTTTCTCTCAACTTGTCAAAACTAATTTGCACATTAGCCCAATTTTGGAAATTACATGAGAAGGGCTGAAATTAGACGTTTTTAGTCCTGGGCTTCTTACCAGATAGTGCGATGATAAACTTTTGGAATATGTAAATATTGTGAAATGAAAGACTCCACTTTTCTTTTTCATCCATCCAACTAAACATTTGTTTATGCAGGGGAAATGGAAAGTATTTCTGTGATGTTTAGGGATAGTGGATCGTCCTTTCTAACTATTCCACCCAATCCATCCATTAACATTTGCATACGACCTACTTTAACTGTTACGACTGGTTAGTATCATCCTTTCTCCTATTTAATTTCGGAGAGTTTGCCTGTAGCAGTTTTCATGCTAAATTCTTTATGGCAGTGGATTAAATTTATGTCAGTCTTTCTTTGGCATCCACATCGGGTGAGAGGTTTTGCAAAGGCTAAAGTTAAGCATATGAGGAGAACGTATTATTTACGGGGAGCGTTTGATGTTTTAATCTTTTATTTTCTTGGAATGGAGTAATGGAAAGTGTGTTGAAAACAAAGACAAAATTTTGCGAGAAAAGGGGGGAAATAAAAATTGGAAACTTTTTCCTCAAAGGGAGGGAAAAGAAGATAAGTGGATTTTTGCGAAACTTATTGAGTAATTCCAGGATAGGCCAATAAGAACAAAAGTAGGGAGGAAAGTAGATGCCTGCTGAATTGTAATAGGAATTTATTTACCGTAAATTTATTGAAAAATGCTCGGTAGAGCCATGTTAATAAGAGATACTTGGAATTCCCCTCAAATTAAGTTTGGTAGGGGGCTCAAACACTAATTTGAGGCTTTGCTATACGCATTTAAAAAGAAGAAGTGAGAAATTTAAAAAAGTTCTGAATTTAGTATAAAAAATTTCCCTAAAAAATTCTAGGTCAATGGAACGGAATGATTGTGATAGTCTGCCAGTTTTTAAGTCTGAGAACCCCACCTGAAAAATAATTTGATTGATAATAAAATGATGGGTATTATCCTCCCTTGAATATCAATTATCTAACCATAAGTGTTTAGGTCTTATTTCTCATCATCAATTATCTACTTGCTATTAAGCCCGCCTTTATCATTAGCGTCCATCCAGTCTCATTAAAAGTCATTCTCAAGGTTGCTGGAAAGTACTTAGGCTGGTTTGGAGATAATCACTAATTGATTTTCTATTCAGTGAAGGGAGAAGAAGCCTGCGTGTCAATTTCAAGACGCTGGTGAATATCAAATGGATTGACTACATGCTTCCCTCTTCTGACCACGTCCATTAAGGTGCAAACATCCCATTTACTGTTTTTTTGCTGGCTTCATTTATTCCTCTGGAAAATTATTTATTACCATCAACAACACCACCGCCGACTGGGTAATGAAGAACGACTTTTTTTCCATCCCCCAATATATTCTTCCCTTCACACAGACAACTCTCCGCTTCACTTTTTTCCTTCCAGTTCATTAATAATGTTTGACCGTCTTATTAAAATATAATATGGTAAGGAAGAAGTGGGCTGCACATAAAAAAACAGATCACTTTCCTTCCTCATCATTATAAAAAATTCAAGGGTCTCTCAAGACGAGAATGAAGAAAGGCCGAGAGAGATAGATAGAGGGGGAGACGGCCGGTTTTTGGATGGACAGAGACGGCCCAGACACAAGAATGCATATAAAAATACTCCCTCGAAAGCTGCCACCACCGTGGGGGAAATATTCATGGAGAAAAAAACCAGGTGGGCTTGTCTTGTAATTTTGGTGATAAGGTAAATCTTTATACTATCGTCACCTGCTATGTAGTTTTTCTTTCCAATCTAGATCCAATTGAAATAGCTAGTGCTACACAATATTTTTTCTTTGGATAATCTCGATTTTATCCCGTGTTATGGAAATGTGATAACTCGATGCAATGCCGATATGCCCTCTAAACATACATATAACAAAGTCAATATTATCGGGTTGCATGTTCATTCCCTCCATCACGCATACTTTTTCTCAATTACTAATCCCCTTCTCACACAATTGTAGATTGTAACCTTGATCTAGTATCCATCCAGCAAAACCAAAGCTCTCGAGAAAGGTTGGGAAAAAACTGATGCTCGAAAGTATAGCCCAAAATCAAACAAACCTTTTGGGCAGGTGTTACCTCGTGGAAAATCGCTTTTGCTTTGGTTAAACTCGAAAAGTTTCTCTGTCAGCGATTCCTCCTCAGTGAACCATTTTTATATTTGTTTCGAATGAGAGAAATCCTTCTTTCATTTCATCAGCAGAATATGCATCCGATCCCTAGTAAAATCCAGAATGAATTTGAGAGTGTATATAGTCATTGCATCCGTTTAAACCTGCTGCCACTGACACCAAACAAGCACGCATCCATTTTCCCACTGCATCTCCTCATCACTCACCCAGTAACAAATATAAATCTGGGGGGATCAAGAGAACTAAACACGCTGGATTACTTTACTCGTCCTATCCGCATTTAAATATTCATTGCCATCACTGGAGGGATGGCAAGAGTAAGGAGAGCTTAATCATGATAATATGTGATGGTGCCTCATTAGCTGGAGGTACTACTATAGTCATATCATATCCATCTATGAATTCGTAAAATATGCATTAAATATAATACTTGTTCCCTACATAACATTACACAATGTGATGCTGATATGATGATGGTGATGATAATGATAATAAACATTGATGCATAAATATGTTTTTTATATTCGGGGTAGTGAATCCTGAAAGATGAAACTTTTCGGTTTCAGGTTTCCTATAAGTAGGAAAAAAGGTCCTGGTAGAGGAGCAATGGCAAGCATAACTGACAAATAAAATATGATTATGCTTTTAGGATTGTGGATGAATATTCAACCGATGTACTTTTCATTTCTGTAGAATAATGGTGCATAGACCGAAAAAGTTCTCTTATCATAATCGTTTCATGTTTTAGGACAAACAAGCCAACTTTGTCTGTAACGCCATGATCACACACATCATGATCAACATCGTACCCAACTTTTTCTTCTGTATAATCCTTTCATCATGAAATGTATGGTAAGAAGAATTAAAAGTAGTAAGGTAAAAATAATCCTTCCCACCTACACCACCTACTTCCGTCCATATATCCAGTTTCAGCAAACTAATTCGCTGAATTAAAGAAACAAAACCACAGAGAAAATCCTTTTAGTTTGGTACTTCTGGGATGTGATATACTATATTTTACTTTGTAGTGTCCATCCCATTAGAGCCCTACATTCGAGAAAAAGTTTTGGGGTTGCTGGTCGTGAGAAAAAAGACAGGTACATAAATAGTAATATAAACATACACATTTCCAGATATATGCTTAAAGACAACAGCAGTACAATATAGACAGAGGGCACAGACATCATTATCATCAACAACAACCGAAACACGGTGATTACCAACACGGCATGCCTAGGCCATTCGTGTCATTTGGAATCAGAAAGAAAACTAAAACTTTTCGGTTTATTTTCGCATCTCGCATTTCAACGCTGAGCTTTCTCTGCAAAAAACAGCTCGGATGTGCGTTGTTTTAATGTTTGATACTTTTTATGTTTTATATGGCTTGGTTTATAGGGAAAGTTTAGATTTTTCAGTAAATTAGAAGAAATGCATCTGTCCAAGGGGAAGTTTATGGAACTTTCCAATTACTTGACGACCTAATTTAGCAATTAAACTTGTATTTAATTATTTAGAGAACCTGAGAATGCTTTTGTGGATTTCCAGCCTGTGGTTGTCCCACATTTTACTGTTAAAAAATAGGGTTGCTTACCGGTAAACTTTTGTTTCTCCGGATGTTCTCAAGCTTAGGTCTCATTCCTGTTATTAACCTATGAATTAAGTATAATTCTTTGTTTACTGGAAAAAATTTAAGCTTTCTTCCCACCATGCTCTCTTTTATGTCACTAGTCACCATCATCGTCATGAATGGATATTATTATGTTTATATGCTGAACATCTTAAGTCTAGAAATAATCTAGAAAGTCCCCATCCCAGTATATTTTCCTTTCACGTTTCGTTTTTTTGCCACTGCAGCCAAATTAATGCCATGAATGAAAATCCAGCCTGGAAAGAAATGTACATGGAAAATGTTGATGACAGGGGAAAGGGACGGTATGGTGGGAAACGAGTCGGTTCGGTGCGGTAAAGTCTAATTCAAACAAATGCATTAATTTTAGCCCTCTCCCTCTCCCACACGACAAATATATTTTGTCTTGTTGAGAGGGCACATTCTTCGGTTTTGTTTTGCCGCTGAATGTAATTAGTATGCATGTACATGAATGTATCGTGTAATGAATTAAATGCAAAGCCAGGCGCTTTCCTTTTCATCATCCTCGAGTTTGCCTGGTTCCGTTCCTTGATGGGCTTGATGCTCGTGCTTATATGAGTTGATGAAGATGATAGTAATTCCAAGGGGTCAAATAATAATAATACAAGGAGAAAAGAATCTACCTAATTTATTTACTTTCCCTTCCTTTAACCTACTTTTCATCCACGAATATGATTCTGCACGAAGGTCGGTCACACGTGTAGTTAGCTTTTCTAGGATTTTCGGCGAGCCCGCCGTAATCTTAAAGATGAAAAGGAGAGAAAATGGTGATTGTGATGGTTCTTGAAAGAACGCATATGCTTTTTATCATGAGATGCGGAGCAAAAGGATGGGAGGAGATGAGATAATGAGAAGGGAGGTCATATATCGTGGCGTATAGCTCTTAATTTGTGTTGAGAGAAGTATAATTGGTAAATTCATACCAAGACGGCAGGTTACTTTTGCCTCAAGCATAGAATCTGGAGTTATCGCATCAAACTTCTGCTGGCTTATGCTTACGTACTTAAGTGGAAGCCCGATCTTATTTCGCAATTTAAGCCAGGATGAGGATCTCAAGTCATCGTAAATTTTAAGTTCATTTGTCGGCAGCGCAAATGGAGAAATTTAGGGAAGGCGACATATCAAGATTAGATAAGGAAGAGGGGCACATTTTTGCGTCGCCTTTTCCACATTGTCCGACAAATTAATACGTTTAATTGTGAATAGATTATTCACGCGGCACTTTTAACCGTAAAAAACTTGTCTATGATTTCGTCGCACCAAAAGCTACTTGATCTTATCGCGTCATAGAATGAATGAATAATAAATTTTAATAAGTGGGGTCATGCAAAGTGAATATCAATCATCATCAAGACCCAAGAAAGATAATCATCTTGCCATTTTTTATTTAGTTCACAATTAAAATCTTTTTGCGACACATAAAAGAGATAGAATAGATGTTTAAGCAATATATTCGGGGAATTCCAAACCGTATTTTAGGTACATCTTCCAAGCTTTTCATTTCACACCATAGCACTCACGTCACGTACCCTCTCCGTTTCCATCTCGAATAATATCCTTCACGCTACATTTAACTTGAAATGAAGACATTCATTTGAAAACTAGAAAAACCTGAACTCTCTCATTGTTAACAAAAGCATTAAACTAAAATTGACAGGTTGGCTCATTCGATTCCACGCCTTTTCTCCCACTTTTAACTATACAGCGCATAAAATGAATTTTTAGGTAGTCAAATAAAGCATTTGCTATAATAACATTTATTACTAGCCCTTTCCACCAAGTCACACCTAGATTAATTGGCTTCCTGTCATTAAATTACCTGAACTTGCTCACTCTTGACTTTAAAAAAATGTTTAGCTGAAACGTTCATAATATGAAATGTTGTGAGCCTGGAATACCTCATTTGGCTCGTCTTATACTTTTAGTTTTATATATTTTTGTAAAAAATGCCTCACGGTCTAATCCGTCTCTGCCTATTTTTTAACCTACACGGATTACGTCTACCTAAGCTTGATGCTAAAGTTGGTAAAAAAGACTCAAGTCATGTTTGATGCGGCCATGGCCTTGTCTTGTCTTATGTGGTCCAACTTGCCTGACTAAATCATTTCACATTGAACCCACCTAATTTGTTCAAGTATGCCATCTCTCTTGCTGCTACTCCAGAAAAATCCAGCTTGAAAATTTGTCTTGTTGTTTATACAAGCAAGATATTTTCATCTTCATCTAAACCTTTTTTCCAGGTTATTAATCCCTTTTATTACGTAGCTGAAAGCTAGTATAGCGATCGATTTGGCGTCCGTCTGTCTGTCTGTCTGTCCGTCCGTCTGTCTG
>JAQGAG010000046.1:0-32687 GCA_034696835.1 Lepidocyrtus lignorum
CTTACATTTTACCATTTGTATGTACGTGCCAAATTTCAATGAAATCGGTTTACGCGTTTAGACGCTAGAGCGCGGACAGACAGACAGACAGACAGACAGACAGACGGAGCCAGCCAAAACCAATACATAGCTTACAGCTACGTAAAAAATAGATGCATAGCTTTATAGTTTCAAGTATATCGTAATACATTAGTTGTGCTGTTTATCCTCGCTCCTGGCTATATAATGGCATCGCTTCTCACGAAGAATAATAGACCCTTGTTTTTCTGGGATCAGGCCCATATTTTGTACAATCGAAGACCTTCATACGGCATGTTAAATTACAAAATTTCAGGATGCAACGACCATCCATACGGATTTTATCGCAAAAAGAAGATTTATAAATAGCCCTTTTAGGTTTAAATGAATCCGTTAGAATAAGCGTATATGCCCATATAGCGGACTAACGATGAAATTTTGATGATTTTTACTAAAAAATGATGAAAAAGTAAATATAGGTTCGAAATATTGAACTTTGTAGAAGTTTATATTTAAATTGCCCAAATTTACAATCTGCGATAAAATCAGAATGGGTACTCGTTGCATCCTAAAATTTTGCATTTTAGCTTATTTTATGAAGGTCTTTACGTGTGCAAAATATGGGAACGATCTGAGAAAAACAGGGTCCTATGTTTCCTCGTCAGCGTAAAACTTTTCATAATATTTATTTCGTTTTTTACAGACATTATTATGATTGCGCTAAATCTTAAGAAATATAGTAGGAAAGACATCTACGATATCTACGATATTATTAAGCTCCTGGATATTTAAGTGTAATTGTGAATTGTTATTGTTCCGCTATTAATGCTGTACTGGGGAATATTGTTATTACTGGGGAATGTCTGTACTATTTTTTATAATGGGGTGGTTGTAACGTAACTTATCCAGTGAATGGCAAGTAAAAATGTGGATTGGATGGATGCAAACATTTTTACGTGTTATTTTTTCAAATGGATTATGTACTTTATCGGCAGTGGTCATCATTATAACATGAAATGTTTATGGATGATTGATGATTGCAAAACGCATTTGTGATTAAAATTAATTAAGTTATTTTTAAATAAATTTAGTTTTATGAAGAATAGCAAGCGTTAAAATTATTTAAAGGGGAGGTATTTAAAAAAATGCTGTTATCTTACGGGGGGATAATGATGATGGGTGACCAAGGGTGGCGGATGGTTCACCAACGTTGTCCCGGAATTCATGTAGCTTTTCATGGAAATATTGGCGGTGGGTTGGTGCTCATGGGGCTTATGAATTCCTCAATGATTGTAAACTAGGTAGGTATTTTAAAATTCAAAAGTTCGTTCTCCTCTCACTCAAGCAGTCTTATCATTGATTTAATTTGTTGGTGACTTTTTGGAATTTGGGAGGACGACTTCCTGTAGATGGGGATGATGAAAGATGATGATAAGGTGGAAATTTAAAAGTTGACTGTTGCCATTCAAGACTTTCGTTGCTTCCTTCCTTCTAGTTTCCATGCGGTTTGGGATGATGATATCCTCCTTGGCCCATTCACCTATTCAACGTGTGAAAAAAAATCTGTAGCAAATGCAAATAATGCTTACGTAATTTCCTTATCATCCGCTCGGCTTCTCCATCCAACTTTATCCTTTTTTATCGAACGACATCATCACCGAGCGGAGCGTACTATGAGGATAAATCTTGTTCCCTTGAGTGGAATGGATTGAACTAGTTCACCGTTCCCATGAAAAGGTAGAGTGCTTCTCAATTCTAAAAACTCTTTCGAGCCCCAAACCGGTCTACCACCCTGCCATGCTAATTCTTTATCTTTGTTTGGATTTCTGGTACGACTCGAGCAACTTTTTTCCCCTTTCTAGGCCGGAGAGCTTTGGTGAGGCTCCAGAGGATTGACGGGAGATGGTGCAGGTTTTTATCCCTTTTTTAATGGAGATGAAGCCTCGGAGTCTTTGTTCATTCTATTTGTATTGCCGACTGGCATAAAACGGGTGATGCTAACGCTATACGGCATTATCATCTTTGCTCATGGAGCATTTACAAAGCTCACTACGAAAGATATTAATTTTATACAACAATCAATCTTCAACCTCAATAAAATAACACATATTTCAGTTAGGTACACTGTTTTGTTACTAAAATTTGGATGAAATTAATAATGAACTATATTCTAGTTTGGCTAGGCTACTTGAACAATATAATATGGATTTTACTAAACCAATTTTTTTGTCCTCTTTTTACCTTGCACTTTTAAGATTTTTTAAAGGAAATTACGCAACATCAACGATGCCGCTTACATGTCATGTCATTAAAAACTAAACTATATCAATATAAACAATTACATATATGATAGTCCTTGTTGGGTGAACTTTTGACATGACATTGACATTCCAAAAAAAATATTTCATATCCCTACGTGTATATCTATCCGTATTCCACATATTATTTATTCCTCCATTAAAAATCAAATTAGCGAAATTAACAATAAATGGACAAGAGAAATTATTTTTTCACCGATGATGAGATTTAAAAACTCATCATTATTCAAACTAGTCAAGTGCCACATTATATGTACCTACCTATGTTATGCGCATATTGTAATTATTGAGATTCAGGCTAAAAAACCGTTACAAAACTTATTGTGATCAAGCGGACGTGCTTTGACTCCTTCATAAAATATATGACAGGGACAATGTTACTCAAACCGATGGTCACCATAAATGATATTTTTTGCACATAGCTCATCATTTGTAACTATTCAGATTCAGTCACATATCGCCATTATAATTTTTTTCCGAGGATGCCGATGACCACTTGACATTGGGCTTGGCGACGCCGACATAATTTGAGACATTGTTAATCACTTTTTTAACGGTTCCCTCTACTCATGACTGGATTGATTGATCAGTGCAAAATGGATAACGGTCAAGTGAAGTTGCCTATATGAATTGGGGTATTCTGACTACCCAACTCATTCTTTTTTGACCTTTTCTGACCACCCGTGGAGTTCACATTAAAAATCCTACAAATTCGATATTAGCAGCACGTACTTGGCTACATGAACCGAAACAAGTGAGCTGATTAATGATTTTTTGATTAGATCGATTGGAAATATGTGGGAGTGGAAAAACAAAATCCAAAAGATTTTTTATTTCCATTGATTTGATTTTGATTTTTTTTTCATGAGACGACCACAACATCCCTTGAAGTATTTATTATTATGTAATGGGGATATTATTAATATGGGATGGGAGTCCCATTTTTAAATTTTAATTGTCCCCATATTAATTTGTTATGTAGGAATGAATGTCAACCGGAAACTGGGGTTAACCCAGTTCATATTAATTGGCGGGGACGAAGATTTTTGCGAGAAGATGATGGCGAGGATCATTAGAAAATTTGGGTAGAGGAGAAAAAAAATCCGGCGTAATATTTTGCAAGAAAATTGAATGAGAGATTGATGACCCCTTCATCGGATGGATTTAAAGAAATGTATTTATTTTTAATGACATCTTAAAATCATGCGATTTACAAATTAGCAATATTTTGACAATTCATATTTTTGATAAAACTTAGGGAAAGTTTTGCATCATAAGCTGCTTCTTTCTATCTATATTCTATACATAATACCAAAATGCAATGCAATGAACTGAATGATATAGGCTGGTTGTGATGGGAAGCACAAGCTGAAAATAGCCAGCGTCATTTCAGCGAGTGAGTATGAGTGAGTGAAAAAGGGGAAAATAGGCAGCAATCTGCAAAGCTCTCGTCAGTCCGGAGGAGACACTCAACCAGAGTGGAACGAGAGAAGAGAGAAGCGTACTCGCGCTCCACTCATTTAGCAAATGTCAGATATTTCCATGCGTTGGCACCAAACAGACACAGCTTTCCACATGAAATGGATAATGAACTGTTTTTTAATTATTTAATTAGTGATAAAAACAACACGTGTTATAGTCCGCACCAATCCATGCTAATTAACTTTTGACAATCCTGACTTAAATGAGAAGATATGAATATTTATCAAAATCATAAAAAATTATTAACGTGCGTATTTTCGCAATATGTTTGCAATTTTTGTAGAGCCCCAGACTACCGAGATCCTACATAATGAGCCAAGCTTAACAAGCGCATACCTAACCACATCGTATAGGGATATCATAACAAGGTAAGTGAGCTGATGCTGATAGCCGATTTGCTTGAGTGAGTGGCTTTCGGCTTGGTTCGAGATGGAGATTTGAGAATGACGTGAGATTGAGGAGATGGAACGATGGAAGGATTTTTTTATGAATGAAACAATGTTGTTGATCCCCCTTTCATTCATGCACTCCGCAATAACATTTACATTACGCACTTTTTGCGTATATATATCCAACCATTCCCTATCACATCAGCTTCCATCATTTTTACCCTTGTCAATGGTCATGATCATATTAGGTATGTATATTAATTTGCAATATTGCAAATTTTTGTGCGAAATGCATCTTCATCCCAAAATATGATCTTGAATCCCCTGACCATTGTCAACAGCTCATCTTAATATCTATAATTAATGCGAAGCCTAATCCACCAAAAATATAATTATTACAATGCAGTGGGATCTCTAAAATTGCTCTGTGCACTCCACCATGAAAACTTAAAGATTAAAAAATTGAATAACTAATCTCACGCACAATTATCCCTTTGTTGTCTGATAAAACTTGGCTAGCTAAACTGCATTGTTTAAAATATCCAAACAATGCGAAGGTGCTCACGCAGGCATGAAAGCCAATGTCAAGGTCACCTTATCAAACAATCGGTTTAGGACTAGCTATTTGCCCTTGTCTTAAAATTATCATTTTAATCTTCCATTTAATATTTTTCTTCTTCATAATTTAAACTTACCAGAGTAATATCCATCCGTCGAAAAAATCCCTCCGGTTTTTAAATCCACTTTCCCTTTAATCCTGGACAGGTTTAGCCCAAACCATTATCCCAATCGGCGAGGAAACAATACCCGGGCCTCTGAATGTGGACATATTAATAAAAAAAACAAAACAAACAGAATTAATCCAACTATCTCAATAATGACTCCGTTGACAACTCTCACATGACAAGTATACATGATGATATTTAAGATAAAAACAATCAAAACTTGCAATTTTCCTCAACAAAATAATAATAAATCCATTAACTAAAATCTAGGTTAAAATTGATAAAAAAAACTGTTTATATTTCTTTGTCAAATCCTTTATTAGGATGACTTATTATGGCTTTATTAGGATGGCTTTGCAAATATTCGCGATAAATGGCATAATTTTTTTTGCACTAAATACTTGGCCATGGCCTTGCCACATGTCTCGCGTGCGTGTGGACCAGGGCAACAAACAACCTATTCCCTTCTCATCATCTCGCTTTTTTAGCATTCAACCTCAATTTATATTTTGCAAATCTCAACTTATCTCTCCTCTCCTCCTGCTTGGAACTGGGAGCCAGAATACTCTCCTGATGATATCCTAGCTGGGGCTCAGTCAGTCCACTGACTTGCTCGAGTCAAGAGCTGACGATGTGATGAAAACAGCCACGAATAAACCAAAACCAGAAAAGGCTAATAAAAAAAGAGTTCAGTTTTGTTGATCTTTTTTTAATGCTGGCTCGTGTTATCACTCCCGTTTATTTACAAACATGGCTTGGCTTTGCCTTCACGATGATGAAAAAAAATGCACGGGTTCACTTTTTTTTACTCATAAAAATGTACGTCATTCACTGCAGAAAATTGCAACGGGAATGGGAGAATAAATGGGGTTGATGAAATGTTGCAGAAATTATTATGTCCTTCGAGCATCATCACCAACCAGCGAGAGTAATTTTCATCGCTGGAGATTATTTTTTTCATGTGTTCGTAGATGAATGAATGACTATGATTGGACAGGATTTTTTTTCCAGGAGATAAAAATGTTGCGAAAATTGTTGCAACCCGTTTGCAAAACTTGCTGGATGGGCTATTAAGCTCGCATACAAAGTTTATTTAAGGTCATGTTGTTGTTTTTTTTAATAAATGGGAGTTTTTCTCCAGACATTTCGGTTTTTGCTGGGAACTGTTCCAGATAATAAATTTGGCTGTATTTTAATTCACAATTGCGTTTATTGACGAGGATGTATTTATGTAAATCCGAATCCGGGCATTAAAAAGTAAATACCCGGGTAATGGATAATCACTTTTAAACTTGAATATCGTCAATGTATTTTCAGAAAATTGTCACAATAAAAATGTTTGCAATTGTTCCGAAGATAATTTAACGACTGTCACTTTTGTTATCACTGAAACCGGCACGTTGTTTGATGACATGGGCTAATTTGTCATTGATTCTGTTCAAGAAAACCCCTTCCGACTCCTCCCTCCCATTCAACGCTTATCCATATTGTCCTCCGAATCCGATAACAAAATATTATCATCTCACATTAGTATCCCACAAGCTTCACTTTAACAAAAAATAAAATATCCCGGCAACAATGGCAATGACCCGATGATTAATTATCCAGGGTTAATTTCCGCCATAATAAAATCCTCACTTTTACAGTTCCTACTTCCGCTATCCAGGCACAGGTCCTGGTTTTTTAAGGTCACAATTTACTAAACTGTTTTTCCTACCTCACCACACCACACCACCAAATTAACCTACAATTCCTTTAACAATTCTCCAACCAGGAAAAAAAACAATTTAATTTTCCTCCCTCCCCCAAAAAAATGTGTGTCCTCCTCATCCTCATCATATCACTGCGAGGGCCTAACCCCAACCAAGAACAATTGTCGTCAACGACCTAAACTCACCAGCAGCATGCCATTAGATCAGAGCCCCCTCAATAGTTGACAATGACTGGGAATATGAATCTTGGAGAGTGGTAAAGCGATTGCTGGTGCCTCCTCGTCATGCATTTCTCACTATGACTCTGAGTGAGGAAGACGCTGCGAAATGATATCATCATGATGGGAATAGTGATTGGAGTGATCGGAGGATCTCACACAAACGATGTAGAACGCTGCGATGCATCACGTTTACGTTTATCCCCCTTTTTTCCTCATTGCACAAACAATCCATCTCTCGCAAAAATCATCATGAGTGGGGCACGAGCAACTCTTTCTCCTTTCAAAGGCCACTCTCATCGGGTAAGCATTTTACGGTCGTTCCGCAAACGCAAACGACAGGGGTTTCTTTGCAAAAAAATATAGATATAGTTATATTCGCAAATTCGGACTATCCTAATATCCAACTTGTTCCATTATAGAGGGGGGAATGGAGGAGGCCAAAACTAGTTGGAAACCTAAAGCATCAGGATTATTTATCCTCATTTATGATTAACCCTGGTTTTTTTAACATGGTTACTAAGAATTCTAACATGGAACATGGAACACCTACTTGGATTTTTTTTTCTTATCCGAACAATGATATCCATCCAGGATTTTTTAGAAGAGTCCACTTCTCATTTTGATCATCGCGAATATCATCATGATGACTATGACGATTATTTAAAAAAATGTAATATCAATTTATTAACTTTTTTCCTCATCCTCCTGGACCAATAATATTGGATTGGATTCTGGATTGAATGTCACAAGCACATTCAACATCTAATATTTTCCACCTAGCAACTACACTTTTACGGCGAAATATCAAAAGCTGCACAATTAATTTTCGAGAGAGGGATCATTATTATATTATTATGCAATCATTTATATTATGTTATGTTGTTGGGAGGGATTCATCATGGAATGATGGGAGGAGCGAGGAGGAAAAAAATCGAAAAAAATCAAAATATGTATAAATATAACATGGGCCATACATGTAATATGTATATGGCTCATATTGTGGATTTGCAAAAATATAAAATATTCCATTACAAACTCCCATTATTATTATATAGTGGCGAAAAATTTCGCAAACTATATATTATTTATATCTATATCTGCCTATAATAGGAACGGCGTATGTATGTATGTGTGTGAGAGAGATCAAAGCATTATTTGTTTACGTCCTCGTGTCATGTGTACCTATCAACTCAAACAAGGAACAAGGCAAAAAGGAGGAAAAAAATGTATAAATAACTTCCATTCACCATACCAAACCAAACCATTCCATGGCCCATAATATTATTCAACGTCAATCCAGCTATAATCTCCATCCACTATATACGGAATATGTAGCATAGCATGAGAGAGAGAGCAAGATTTTTTTTACCCAGTTGGTTTGGTTCAACACTCGTTTGAATTTTGCAAAGCTTGCAAAAATTTTCTGAGCTGCATTGGGGAATATGCGTCATGTCATGATGCATTTGAGTGGGGGAGAGGAAGCTCGATCGGAGGAAAAGTAACGCACAAATAGAGTTACAAGTGGAAGAAGGACCGATAACCCACAAAAAAGCTGGTCGCTGTACGGATATATCATCTCGATAGAAAAAAAATAGCTGGATATGGATGAGATAATAAATGGGATATTTGCATTGCTTACCTGGACACCGGAATAATGAGTCAATTGAGATGAGTATAGTAGCTGCTTGAGTAATATTTGAATTTGCGTTAATGGCTTTAAGTGGAAAAAATCGGGGTTCTAGCGTCATCTCATACTAAATGACGATGACTGACTCATTTTACATTTCCCATTTGCAAAAACTTAATCTCAATTGAGGATTTTTTTTCTGTTTTAAATTGTCATTTTTGATGGACATGATCAATTTCGTTACATGTTCCGATCGTCATCAAGACATGAGTGTGTCCAAAATATTTGACGTATTTAAAACTAAAATGGAAAGCTCGCCCAAAAATATCAATGTAATTTGCTCGGATCTTTTGGAAACTCCAAAGCATCTAGAAAGGAGGAGAAAAACTACCAAAGAAAACAAAAACAAAGAGAATCTGTTATAATAATATGACTTATGCAATAAAAACTCGCATAAACACACTTAAAACTGTGTAGGATTTTGCGAAACCATCTCCGTAATGGCAACTCCACGCCTATTTAACTACATACATGGCTATGTTTACGTGTGAGTGCAAAAATGCAAGATAAAAAAATCCCCGCAAAAAAATTCCCTTTTGTCAATATTGCTTGAGCTACAAAAAGCATAGCAAACATACAGATGCGTGCTCCCATGGCAAAATTATTGCAAATTGCGAACTTGCTGCAATTTTCCGTTTTCGCGAAAGGAGATTCTCAGCTCACGATAAACTGCTGCTGGCTGCATATAGGCATGACCTTCAGAAGAATTTGCTCGTTCCAAAATCCAAACTGCAATCTGAAAATGGGAGTGCAAGCCACTCAGTCAGTGTGTCAGTGTAACAGCGAATTCTGCATCTGCCTATTTCACTTTTTTTTGCAACATCAACATGGCTTGATTGACCGGCTGCATATATAAGCTTATAATATGCTCGAATCCTCCTTTTTGGCTTGGCTTGGATTTGCTTCTCCCTTCTTCACTGTAATTTCCTCCACGTGGAGTAGCAGTTAGCCTTGTTAGGTACAGAAAAACCTTTTAAAAAATATATTACAAAATAGCTCTCAGCTCGAGATAAATATCCCGCGAGAATAGGGGTCAGATCATGTTCCATTATTACTGACATTAGGGCGATAAATTAATTACCTATTTTTACACTGGGGATGATGATCATGATCAGAAATGAATATGATGCAATTCAGCGATTTTTAGCTGGAATTTTTGGGGGGAAGTGATAATTTAAAAAATCATCCTTTGAGTTTAATTCATTTTCTGGAAAATGGAAAATCATTGATTATTGATAAGTGGGAGCTCGTTAAATATGGTTTGATAAGCACTTAAAAATCAATAGCTTTTTTTGTTCTATTTAGTTATTAATCCCATTCATGATTAAAACTTAAATCTTGAGCTGTTGCATTTTTAGCTAATTAAGCTTTAATTTAAATGGTTTAATTATGAGATTGTGATCATGTTTCGGTGATGATGAATGCTCCAATCCTCTCATCCCATCTCTTCTTCAGAATTATATATATATTTTCCAAGGTTAATGTCAAGGCCAGCCCCATCAGCGCACGGTTCAGGCACAAAGAGTTGCGTTGCTGCAGTTGCGAATTTTTTTTACTAACAAAAACAAACGCTTCACAATTCGCCATGCTCCAACAATAACAATTCTCCGTACAAGTTCATTATTACGTCGGAAAATGTGTGTAGTCAGTAGTTAAACTAGAAACTGGTTTGGCCCATTGTTTAAAAGCTAATAGACACGAGTTGTTGGACTCTGCCATAAAAAGGGTGATGATCATAATGAGAATGATGATGATCAGCACAACAGTTAAAATGTTAACAATGGGACGGATTCCAGGATCGTAAAATATGCTGTGGATTACTTAAAAGGTAATTTAGAATGGATACGTTTAATGATTATGATTAAGCAATGCCAAAAACGCGACGCATTTTTTTTATATATCTTTATTGAGTAGATACTGGAAAAATAAAATAGTCTTATCCGACGACTTGCTCATTCGTTTCAATATCAATCCAGAATATATATTTTTTTTATCTTCCTAATCAATACGAATAATCATATTTACAACCGGATGTACACTGTACAGCTCTTAAACTTGTATTTACAGAAACATTTACAAATTTTTTAGGATGATATAATATATAAATTGGACTTCTTCTGTGTAATATCTATGATCGTAGACAATCATCATAGATAAGTTACCTAAATTAAAATATTTAAATGTTTAAAAATTAACTTTCCATTAATAAAACTCATAATCCTAATTAATACATTCAAAAACAAATTCTTTCTCATAATAAAAGTTACTTTTGGCATATAGGTAATAATAATATAATCAATCATCTTATCAGACTTGTATTGTTTTTTTTTAAATAAAATATGCATTCGTCAAATAGTTAATTAACCATTCGTAATAATAATTAATAAAATGTGAAATAAAATAAGACTTGGCATTAAAAAACATCTAATTCCTCCAATTAGATTTCCCTCCCACTTCCTCAAACGTAGCTCTCCTGCCTGGACGAATACAACAGAAATGAGTCCAACAGTCTCGGCTGGATAAGATCCTCCGCCCCACTTAGCCTCTTCTCCGCCTCATCCCCACAAATCGTCACCAACTTCCTCAACGTTGCCTGCAAACAAATAAAACATTACTTAATGAAGATATCCCAAAC
The DNA here is from genome assembly GCA_034696835.1 of Lepidocyrtus lignorum. Taxonomy (NCBI): domain Eukaryota; kingdom Metazoa; phylum Arthropoda; class Collembola; order Entomobryomorpha; family Entomobryidae; genus Lepidocyrtus; species Lepidocyrtus lignorum. Next base: position 11,188 of record JAQGAG010000046.1, read on the forward strand.
TCACATTCAGCATATAACTTTTAATTCATCACTATCACCCTACATTAAAAATAAACTGCGCTATAAAAAAAATCACTTCCTCATCAAGCCCCTGTCATATTCCTATGAGCAAAACGTTACCATGAGAAAAATCGCATCATCATCATCACCACAATAATTTTTTAACGCTGGAAGAGCTATAGTGATGATGGTGACGTGGTGCTGGTTGATATTTAACATATTCCATTTCGCCTGGGATTCCATATTATATGCATAATATCACTTACTATGACTATGACTTTGACATGGGAATATAGACAGCTCGGATATATGAGACCGAGTCGAAAAAAATTACACGTGCGGTTTGGATCCCACAACAAGTCCCATTATTGTTTACGTATGCATTTGTTTTGTTATTGCTATTGCTCCACACGACCAACCAATATTGATAAGCTCACGGGCAGAACAACATCAACTTAAGCATCTAACTGAACATCGCAGATTGCAAATTGCATCCTCGTCACTTCCAAAATATTATGACTTTGGATATAGCTATAGCTATATTATGCGACTGGCCTACTTTTTTCTACGGGGAGAGAATCATGCAGCGTTGAAGCGTAGTAGTAAGCGCCTGGCGCTTATAATGCAAAAATTCTCATCTTGCTTTGCAAAATCAGTTTTAAGATGAGTCCATTCAGTGGGGGAATGATCATGGGTTGGGGTGATGGGAAATATGACATGGAGAAGAAAAGTCGCTTATATTAAAGGGAGAATACTTATCAATCATTCAATTTTGATTTGTGTATGTATATGCCTGGTTGAATAAAACCATTGCATAATTCCTTTGAGGAAAAAGGAAGAAATGAATAGTGGGAAAAAATCCTTCATGTAGTTGACCTCGAATTTCGTGTAGGACAATAAATGTTAGTTTGAGTCGAGTGGAATGGAATGATGGATTCGTGGATGAAATAAATTTAATGCTTTTTTGGGCAATAATGTTAAGGCTTACCAAAGCAGCGATTAAGACCCCGTCAGAGTAGTTCCGCTCCTTTTCTTTTCTGCATAGGGTGACAAGTCGATGGACTCCACCCATGTTGAAGATATAGCGGGCGACGCCATCTTCATTGGCGAGCCTGCAAAATTGATATGAAAGGAAAATGTCAAATGTTATGAAATGAAAGGGATGTTTGAAGAAGGGATTATGCTTGGATGATTCATTTTTGGGGGCCATACCTGGAAATGGCGATGGTGGATTTCTGTTGAAGTCGCTCACAAGCAGTGATCGCTGAAGCGGTATCCGTCTTTCCCGGGAGGGATGGTCGATGCTGGAGGAATTGAAGGAGGGCATCTATCCCGCCACAGTGGATGATGTCTTGTCGACATGTTTCGACTCCGGCCATGTTCGCCAAAATTGTTGCGACCTGAGGGAAGACGCAAATTAAGAATTATTGAGTAATTTTTCTTTGCAAATATATTCAAAGTCAGGGGGAAATCTTCAACCGATTTTCTTACATGATCCAATACAAAAACGGAAAAGCCAGGATTCCGTTTCACCGCATCGATAAGGTATGAGACGCTCCTGCATTTTTTCAAGTACTCCGTGGAGGCCACCTCCAAAAACGTGAGGTTTGAAATCGCTGCAACGATCAGGAGAAAAGGCTCCTCCTCAGTCTTAAATTCTCTGATTAGATCTGTCAATGACAAAATTCGGAAACCACTCATTAGTCAGTCCATTTCCAAATTTAATTTATTTTCCATTACAAATATGAATTCCTCCGTTACTTGTCAACGACACCACAAACTTTTCGAGTTGAACTCCCAACGTGAGCAACGTCGTCTCCAGGTCAATCCAAGGGTCAGTTGCTTGGGTGAGCACTGCAACAGCTTCAATCTTCATCCACATGGAGTATATCGGATCGTACAGGATATCAGCTATAATCTCAAATCCTCCAGCCTGATCACACACATAAAAAAAGTTAAATATAAATTGCCACCCACCACGAGTAAAATATTTAACCAGTGTGGGATACTAATGCGGTTACCGTCACACTCATATTTTTATGGGGATTTCCTACAAACAAAAGGTTATTGGAAGCTTTGCGGGTTTCTACCAAGTTGGAATTTCCTTGGAAATGAAAAATGCTACAAAACATATATGGCTTATCATTCATATTACTCCATTTTCACCTTATCAAAATCTTTGACGGCCTCCCCAACGCAAAGAACGGTTGCTAGACAGCGAAGTGCCAGGATCTTATCCTGATCCTCCCTTGTGTCCAGCAACACACTTAACAACCCCCTCACGGTTCGGATATCAGCAGCCAAGCGACAGATGTGATTCCCCCCGTCCGCCAAAACTGTGGCCAGAGATTTGAGAGCAATTCTCGCAGGTATCCCGCCCCCTTCAATAGTATCCAGGATTGACGCCAGATCCCGAGTCAGCCTTAGGTCGACCACTTGACTGAATAAATTCCCCACCAACACAATCCCCTCCACAACTTCCCCCACCACAAGATGATAATTCCTGTCCAGGGACTCCGGCTCGGGATCAGAGGAGGAAGATGAAGATAAGGTCATGGTATTCTGCGGACAATTCTCAGCCCCAGATTTCCCCCCATTTGAGGAGCTCGTGGAGGACTGAGATGACAATGGGGAGGTGGATGATGATCTCGGTGGGAGTTGAGGTGGTTGTGGATACCCCCCACTACTCCTATCACTCCCCCCTCCCCCACTACTATCACTGGCATTCATTCCCATCGCCGCTTCACTCATCCCCTTCGCCGCCAGATCCAGTGCATAGCACCCATTCTCCAGTCGACCTTCCAATTTCTTCAAGTGAATATTGAATCCTCCCCCACAGGCCTCCAGTCCCCTCACCACAGGCACTTGAATCCCCCTCAGGAAATCCTCAATATGACCCACCAAGCTGACGACTAGCGTGGGCACTTGGGTGAACACTCCAAATTCCAGGTGCCTAAAAAATTAGCATAAAATCGACATTGATAAGCAATTCATTACATAAAAAAATTCTCTCCCACGCCATGCCACACGCGCCTTACATAATCGATCGAAGGCCTCAAAATCATAATTTCTAACTACGCTCATGCGTAACCTATTTCATGTGCCTCCAGGATAAAGCTCATTTAACTCTGGCCATTCCGCTTTGATCATCATCATCAATCATCACAACACGTTACTCTCACAGTTAAACAAGCAAATCCAAAGTCCAATCCTGACTGACACACATTCCATATCTCCAATCTGGAGTACAGTGTTCCTCATCATAGCCCATACAAATAAAAAACCAATGCCAATGCCATCCTCATCATCATCACCACCATCACCATTCCAAGAGATAAGCCTGCAAATATAAATATTACAAAATTTTGCTCCCCCCCCCAAAAAACGAACTATGCAAGTTTCTAATATTTTATAATAGCCCATCTCAACATCATCATCATCCTATTCATCATTCATGATTATATTCATATGATTTGCAATACTTTTTACTGGAAAAATAAAGGAGAAAAAAAAGGAAGACTTTTTTAAACAAAAATAATTTCTCAGGGTTAACCCACGGCACGTGTAATAAACCATATGGAAGATGTGTATATATGTCCATGATGGAAGGATTTATTATAGTTAAATGGGAACTACGACATGGATATAGATATAGCTTATATGGCTAGGTATTTGCAATGTGATCAACATCAACATGAACCATGCTAAAAAATTATTTGCAATTTATTGCAACAGTTGAGATGTTGGAGGAGGTTAGGTGCGGAGAGTGCATCTCTCAGATGGATCGAGTCAAGTCAAAACATTCGAGAGAGCCGGGCCAGAGCCCCAGAGACTAAAATGCTGCTGGCATGGCGCTTGGGATGCAGTTTGTGCAAAAATGATGGAGATGATGATGATGATGATGATGGTGCGAATGTGAGTCATGGAATGGATATGATCATAAAAATACATATTTTTATGCTCAAGTGTTGAACTCTTGGCTTTCTGCGATGAAACTTGATACTCCAATTGCAGTTGGCTCAATATAGATGCGGAGTTGGCGTTGGATGGGATGGAATGGAATGGAACAGAGGTTCGGAGGAGATGTTGATGGGGTCATAATAAATGAAGGATGGCTTCCCTGAGCTACTAATATCTTTGTTGGTGGGGAAGACAAAACTATGGCATTCATATATGAGAAGGTCGTCGTATTGAATTAAGTACCTAATGTCATGAAATGGATTTCATTCTTGTAAACTTTTTCAATAAAATTTAATTGGTGACTGGAATGATTCAATTAAATTTTGTGTAAATGACTTGTTTTGTTTTTTGGGTGGGTTTTTGGCTTACTTGCAAATTTTGGAGAATTCTCCGGAAATAATATTCGCAGTCATCTCCACATTCCTGATGCTCATGAGTGGCGTCGAGACGGCATGAATGGCGGCCGTCATGGATGACAAGAACTTTTGTTGAGATCTGCGCTGATGGTGTTGATGTTGATATCGACCTTTGATATTTGACCTGACAGGGATGACGGAATCCTTTCCGCGATAGTGCCTCTCTGATTGGGAGGAGGAAAGCGTACCAGTGTCCATATCTGTTGGGGAGGTGGATGTGGGGGGTTGGTGGGATATGGAGGATGATGAGGAGGAGGATATCCTCCTAGCTGAAGAGCTGGTAGCGGCAGTGGTCGTGTTGGAGTTGGAGGTTATGGTGCTACTAGTGGCGGGGGAATGGGAGCCATCCCTACTGATTATCTCAGTCCCTTCATCGTCGTCCTCCTCCCCTTGGGAGAATTCCGCGGGGACAATCCACTTTGTTTGGAGGCTGTGAAGACACTCCGGCTCCGTTTGGGTGCGAAGGTCGTGGAGCCACAGGCGGACTACTTGGCTGTCGGTCTTCTCCTCTACTAGATTCCAAGCGTTGCTTCTAATCACTGGTTTGGAGGGTCGGGGAGGACTTGTGGGGAGGAGGATGCTCTTTTGTTCCCGTAAAATCTCAGGAGTGACAATAACTTCATTATTCTCAAATTCCCCCGAAGGTAAAGCACATTCACTCCTCCTTTGCTGTCCCTCCTCCTCCACAAGGGACAATTGCTGAGGGGATATCCCCCTCGGTAGACTCTGCCATTTGGCACTGCTCGTCCTCGTGAACAACTTAAATCTACTGGTGGAACCGGACGACAATCGACTGTCCTCATTCAAACTAGTCCTGCTACTATTCGACTTGACTGAGTGACTAGACTCACCGTCAATATTTATATCACCTTCACAAACACTCCATCTCACACCCTCCCCCTTAGGTATGGTCTCCTTGTTTTTCTTGACCGACGCCTGAGCTTCACCAACAATGGAAGGTGATCCTGCAGAAAAGGTTGATGATGAAAATGAAGATAGCCGACTGCAAATCTTGTCATAGATTGACTCAGCCGCAGAGCGAGTCCTCTTGAACGCTGGCGCACTCTCCTGAACCGTTCCGGAGTCAGCTCTGTTGCTCTCGCAAGTTTTTTGCTCTGCTTCAACCAGAACCGTTCCATTCCTTGGAGCGTGATAGTTCGCCTGGCTCCCTCCAGGTGGCGATGTTGTACCGGAGTTGGAGCTCGTGGCAAGTTGTTGGATTGTGAAGGTTTTGTTCCCACTCTTGGAACTTATGCCAGAGCCACTATTGCTACTGTTATTATTATTGTCTTTGTTCACATTCACGTTCTTGTTGAGACTCTCAAAGTTATCAATCTTATGGACCATGTTCACACCATGCCCATTAGGTCGGATGGAGGGTAAGGATGAGCCTCGTTTTGGAGTTGACGAGCTGAGCGGGACTTGAAGGGCCGCATTAGCAGTCGCTGTGGAGGACGAAGCCAGAGCGGAAATGTCGTGGGAATGAGAAGGATAGTAATGGATTAGCTGAGATGATGATGAAGGGGAAAAGGATCTTCTCTGAGCGGGAGGCGGTGGAGGGGGAATCACGTTCGGGACGGAGATTGAAGAAGGGAGACAACTGGAACAAGTAGTGCTAGTCAAGGGGGAGGGTAAGGGGGACAGTCCATTACAATTCCTGTTCAGTGTGGATGATGATGATACGTCCATGGAAGTTGGACATTGCGTTGGAGGAGCGTTGCTAACGACCACTCCATATATGGTGTGGAGGGAATGTTGAGGCGTTGAACTCCCACTTGTCAGCCTACCACAACCAAATCCCGAAGGCAATATGGGACTTGGCATGCTGCTCGGAATACTCGCGTAGATATGAGGGGGGAGGGGAGGATGATGGAGAACCTGACCGTTTTGAACAAGTGGTGATGCTGGGGATGATGAAGTGGTGACCGATCTGTCACCACAACAATTAGTCCTGCTCCCGTATTCGCAGTCCCTGGGATATGAGGGGGATACTGGAGGCCCCTGCTGTTCACTCTGACAAGCATTTATCGAGTTCTGATTATGATGAAGGTGATGACTGCTCCCATTCGTCTGATTCAACATGTGTGGCGAGGCTGCTTCAAGATGATGAAACGCCTCATTGTTAATACTGGCGGTGTGCACACTCCCCAAGCTGCTCTTCCTCCTTCTCGTCTCTCCAGAATCGGAAAAGCCGGAATCCTGACTTCGATGACTCCCCGTGGAGTTCCTACTCCCATCACTCCCACTCCCGTTATTAGTCAACTCGTGCAAAGTGAGTTGGGCATTAGCATTAGACCCACCACCGTCCACTCCACCATTGGCCATCACCACCGTCCCATTATGACTATGGTGATTAGGATTAGAGCTCACAAAGACACAGGCACAATTACTTTCACTTGAACTGGTGCTCACCACCATCCTTCCCCCGCCCCCACCACACATTTTGAATCCCTCGTTTGACCCCGACGTGCTCAGCGGAATAATTCCCTGACACCTGTCACCCTGCCCCAATAGACTCAACTGCATCTGAACCTGATATGGACTCCCCGGCCCCAGCTCATCCAATGGTGAGGGGGTCGTCGACAACGACGAATTAGCTGATGAAGACCCCCTAGATCTCGAACCGATCGGTAAGGGCATCACCACCGGTGAGGAGGAGGCAGCCGGCATTTCTAATCCTGATAGCGATCTCCCTCCTGGAAACAGATGGGATGGTCGGTGAAGCCTACAATTATCTCGGAATTCCCAGGAAGTGGGAGAGGAAAAGTCCGAGTCAAAATACAACGTGTTCCGACGGAAACCCGGGTTTGCTAGAAACAACGGCGGTCCTGCACCATGGGCAACCCTCCGCTTTTCACCAAACTCCTCATTCCTCTCTTGGAAATTACAGCATGACGAGGAGGAATACTGCTGATGATGATATTCCCGTTGCTGTTCCGACTGAAGATATAAATTGTGTCCAACTACTTGAGACGATGATGTTCCCTGCGAACTGGCAAAACTTCCATTATTATTTCCCTGGTGATGATGATGATGATTCTGAAGGTGATGGGATGAAAGTGTAGACGGGCTCCGTATCGCACTTAGCGATCCCATCTGAAGTAAAAGGAAATAAAAATAGGATTAAATTGTTATAAAAAACATTTCGCAAAGTATTTTTCCCCTAAGAGAAAGAGCCACAACCACTTTCTCCCTTTTTCTATGCAAACCTTTCGAGCTTCTTGTTGGGCATGAATGATATCTGACAGGGGAAAAGAGAAAGCTCCAAAAGCCTCAGTGCATGCTCTTGTGTGGCTTTCACTTCTTAAACTTTCCATTTCTTATTCTGACATGGAAAGAAAAAGGCATTGTCCATTTTTTTCACTCAAGCCTGGGCACTTCCCTCCCGAGAAAAAAGGAAGGAGAAAAAGTCAAGTCATCTCCATTCCCCAATTCAGAATTCTTCACGTGTAACCCTTTCCCCTTTTCTTTTTGAGCCCTTCTTGTTTTTTCTCCCTCTCTGAGGAAGGATTAAGGTCAGAAAATAAATATTTTTGCGGGGGCTATTGCTCTATTGCCTTTTATAATGGGATGGGTGATTGGCCATGGAGGAGTAGCAGTCGGCTCCTATCAGCGAACTTTTTTATCTGTGTGAAGATAAGATAAGAGGAAGATATAGGTAGGGAGATTTTTTTGCCTTTTTTTTCTTAGGAATGGAAAAAGTGTTTCTTTTTATTTTGGACACCTGAGCCAACAAGAAATACTTTTAGTGCCCTTCGATACTGATTATCCTCAGGAGTGAAGTCAAAGTGGGTAAAAAAAAATGTTGAGAATTTTCTCGTTCCCATTTTTAAATGGAACTATATTTTAGCTGTCGAACTTGATGATATCAAATAAAGTCCATTTATTTTTTAACGAATAAAATATAGTTAACTTTGTTTTTCACGTACGGTGACTTCTGGCTTCCAAAAATTGTTTCCACGACAAAAAAAATATTACGAACAGGTAATTTTATCAACTGTTCCTGTCCAACTCAAAACCAAAATGAGTCCGAAGCCACTCAAGCTACGACAACAGAAACTAAATTGGCTCCACAGTTATTTTTTCCATTGACCTAAATAAATTCCCCTCAATAAAAAAAGTGCGAATTCAATTTTCTCCCCCAATCCAACATGATAAACTACTTGAGAGAGGACGAGTCAATCCAACAATTATTTTCTTAACCGGAGCAAGATGAGACAAAGAGCCAACTCTTCACTAGTAAAAGGTGATGGGATGAGAGGATATATCCCCAAAAAACACCACTCACTTTACACGCTCCACCTTCACCAAACAACTGAAAAAAAAACTACAAAAAAACGACCAAACTTTCATCCACATCCACTTCCTCTCCTCCGGATCCTCCTAAGCCTACCCAGCCATTTGAGAGGAAAAACCGAAACACGAATGGAGCAATCCACTTTACCCTTTTTTCCAACATCACACCATGATCATGTCAAGTGAGCACGCAATTCCTTCACAAAACGAAACATTTTTCTTTAAGAAAAAAGAAAAACCTAACCAAGACGATTTATTTTTCTTCTGCGGATCCGGATGCAATGAACGATGTCTTATCCCATATCATAAGATCCCTACACGCGAAAGAGAAGGGAAGAGAAACACGTTGTTTGCTCCTGCCTCAACGGATGCTCCATAGTGACTGGCCCGAAAGCTTCACAGTTACCTCCACTCCAACTCCAACCTCACTCTCCCTTTCTCCGCTCTACCAAGTCATGTCATCATCATCCCCAATGCAAAAAAACCCTAGGACCAGTTTTAACGGCTGCTATCAGCCCATGCCAGGAAGGACCGTACGAAAAACCAGGCTTCCTTCCATTATCACTAAAACCAGTTAATAAAAAGTGGACACGGGGAAAGACCAACAGTCGGATTGCAATTTTGATCATCATCATGAATGGATGGATATACATATTATAGCTATGGCCAATATGTGAACCAGTCCTTTGTCTACTTTTTTTTTCTATCCCTTTTTCATTTAGCCAGAGGGAGAGGAGGACAGAGAGACGAGGAGGCAGCTGGGAAAGGTTTCCCTTCTGAAAAAGGAGTCCCCACTGGAAAAATATATTTGTAGAGAGCAAATAAGCCTTGATCACTAACTCTTCAGGAGAGAGCAATAATCATCCACGTATATTTTCCACCGAAGAAAGAACAACATGGGATGAGATGCACAGTGGAACCAGTAAACCTGAAGTCTCCCCAGCACATATTATATATTTTTCTCGCTATTATTGCCTCACCGAAGCCCATTCAATTTCTATTTTACTCCAAGTACAGTTTTTCTGTTATTGTTGTTCCCCTTCCTTCTTCCTCTGCATCGATGGTCGTCATATGGATTGCATACCAAACATATTTTTTTGTCTGTTGAAAAAATTTATATTTTGAAATGCAGCTCATTCATTCACCATCCCATGCCAGACATGGACTTTTAGTCATGACAAATAACAAGGAATGAGAATAAGAGGAACTGATGATGACGAGCCTTTATGAATAGGTGGGTTAATCAAGGGGAAAAACAAAAACAAGAGGGTTTTTTGACCGTTATATTTGGCTCACTCAGAATCCCCATCATCATCATCATCCATACCCGATACCGGCTGGCTTTTTCACTGTGCCAATGTGTGAAATCGGAGATAACAGTAACGATCCTTGATATTTACTCCTCACATCCTTTGTCATCCCCCCTCTCATTCCATTCCCGGGATTGCATTGCATTGCATTCCCATTGAAAGTGAGTCAGTTGAGTATCGAGTTTTTTGATGGCGGATTTAAAGGGAATAACTAACGATAAGCCGATATAGAAAATGTATTATGTTGCCCATGCCATATTTATCCAAACTGGATAAAATGTCCGATGATATTATCCCCTTCATATATCCATATCCCTTCTTCGGGGAAATATAGCTCGCTAGACATCTTCCCAATTTCCCTCCAAGCGAGATCCAAAATGCCAAGCATATTTTTTTCGGGGGGAAGGGACTCCTACTCTCCCTGAATTCATAATCAACCAGTGTATCATTTTATGCAGAGCCAGTGTAAAGCTATATCCGGATCCGGAGCAAAATCCTACTCACATTTCTCATCTTGGAGCTGGATAGAGGAACACCAAAAGCTTTTGTCTTGGAAGATCATGTTTTGCCTTAGATCCTTGGTAACCCTCCAACTCTAACTAAGGAGCATTATAAAAGCCAACAAAAAATGCAGTCGAGTTTGTTTGGAAGGCATTTTGCGAAAATCCATTTTTTGCACTTCCCTTCAGCTTTTTACACTATATTTCCGTTCATTCCTCCAGACAGTTTTGTATCAACTCGCCCCATAAAAAAAGTAACTTGTTTTTTTTCTTCCCTTCGCTAAAGAAGATTTATTCTTTTCCGCCATCAATTCTAAAAAAGAAACGCTGTCGTTTTTCCAGACACTGCATAAGCAGAAACTGTGAAAAATGTCGGTCGTGCTTGTCGCAATTTTCCAATTTTATTTTACTTTTTTTTCTCGCTCCCCTTCCAATGAGCATTCTCTTTGTTGGCAAAAAACTGGATCATTATCGCCTCCCAACATATTTTCTCAGAAGGAGCTTCAAGATCATCATCATTCATTCGATATAATTTCTCTCTCCTTTTTTTCCGGAGATGTTGAAGATGATGATGATGACGTGGTTGAGAGAGAAGCCCGCTTTTAATGTAAAAATATTATTGCTAATGGCCCTAAATGGGGAAACAAGATGACCATATTTTTTTCTTACGCTCATCCACCTCCACAAATTCAAATCGATAAGAAAGCCAAGTTACCTATTTCCTCTTTCCCTGTCCATGTCGATTTCCTCAACCTGGAAAAAATATATTCCACTTCGATCCACTAAAATCGCATGGCTTATGGATCCTTTCCGCCCTATTTCCAACATCAATATCATGGAAGGGCCCTCCATTCCAATGCAGCCATCAATGTCACATTTTGTCCCGTGGACAAAACCCCGAACAAGTCAGCGGCAGGAGCATTATTCGGAAGCAAAAATATTGCATAATAATAAATACAATTCCGGATTGGATTATTGGGACATGGATCCCATTTCCCCTTCCCATTTCCAACGGAATTTCTCCCCCGGCTTTATTTATGTTCCGATATCAACATCCGTAAATGGCCATTGTACCTTTATGGATGATGGGGACATTAAAGTCTCGTGAAAATAATGGAGTCTCCAGCAAAACATCTCCGGATACAAAAACCAAACATCTTCAAGAATCTTACAAGAAAAAAACAAGAGAGTGGATTGAAAATGGAAAGAAAATGGTACACTTGACTTCCCCAACAAGAGAAAAAAGGGAATGACACCTTTTTTCTTCTTATCCTTCCTTAGTCGTGTTGTTGAGGGCAGTCAACCGAAGGGAAACAATTGTAAATAAAAATGTTGTTGGGTTTAAGAAAGGAGAAGGGCAAACATTGAACGGTTTTCTGGAGAGAGGAAAAAATGCTCATGTCCTTATTCCTTGACTCTCCGTAAATAAGGATGTCGAAACAGTTGCATTTTTTCATTCTTACTCGGTCTCATGGGCTGACGCACAATCCATGAGCATCAGTTGGATATTTTTTCGGGGACTTTGGAGGAAAAAGTTTCCCAAGTAGAAAGACAACTTTTGGGGATCCATCCAAGGCGTAACCAACAGATTTGGGGGAAGGAAGGTGTGACGGAAGCCAATCCACTTGTTTGCGTGACCTGACCTTTATCATCCTCATCTAGGCTCAATTCTTCCCTTCAATAAGTTTTGAAAAACTTTTACTTTCTTTTCAGTGCCCACGCTTGGATTTGGATTGGATTGAATCAAATTGGGAAATCCTTTTAGGAAAATATACTTTTTTTTTACTTTATAATGAGCAGAGCTTGTTCCCTGCTCATTAGTTAGTTGAAGAATTTATTTTTATTTCAATGGAATCCAATTTCCATCGTCGACACATCACTCATTTCTCCTCATCAAAACTTTGTCTAATGAGTGGAGAGTGGGTGAGTAGTGGAGGTCGAAAAGAGTTTTCCTTCGCCCTTTCTTAATCTCCTTTTAAAATGTCTTTGTGATAAGATGGACTAATGAGGAGACCAGACCTGCAGACTTTCCCTCCAACTTATTAGCGAGAAATAATTTGGACAAATATGAAGGGAGATAATAAGCCCATATTTGGGATAGTCTCAACAAGCCCCATTCTCATTATTGCTAAAATGGCAGCAATATGACTGGAGGAGTTGGGGAGAAATCCTCCAAATCCCTTTCTAATTCCTTTCCAAGCCCATCATCTAATAAAAAATACATCATATTTCATCCCATCAGCCTCTTCCAGTCTGGGAGCCTTCATCCTCCCCATCCATTTTTCCGGTTGGATGGGGCCTGGCCTCTCCAAAGGAAAAAATCCAAGTCCAATCCCAAATTTTCTCTGTCTTTTTTTGCGAGCAGGATGAAGGCATAAAGGAAAAAAAAGTATTTCTATTTCTATTTCTTCTTCAGAGGGAAAAGAAAATCCCAATTACTTTGTTAAATCAGTCGAGACAGCCCATCCGTTCGAGGATATTAGAAGGGATTCCAAGAAAAAATACAATTCATGAGAGGGAAAAAGTGGAGAAAGCTGGTCCAGGATGATACTCCAAGATAAGTGGCATAATATAGCACAGCTGGGAAATATCAAGGGGGAGTAAATTAATATAAATTGTTTTAGAGTGAGAAATCAGCAATGATTGTGCTTATCTTCAGCTGTGGTGACAGGGATAAAGCTGAAATCTCCAGAAACTAACTATTTTTGGCAAATATTTAAATTAGGAATTTCGTCAATTATTTTTTGGGGGAATTGGAAGACATATTTTTCCTTTGAAGACGACATTCCAACTGAATTTGTTTTTTGAGGGATTTTTTTTCTCCAACAAACGGTCCAGTCACGTTTTTTATTCCCCCCATCGGCCATCCCATCCCAACCCAAGACAAACAAAGATATTTGTTTTCCCATCAAAAGCATATCATTTTTTGATTGGAATCTCAGACCCCCAACATTTTAAGTAAACAGAGCGGAATGACCAGAACACACAAAGATCGATCGAGACCCATGTACCATGTATCCCCTCACATCTTGAATCTTATCTTGGCTACTTATTGGGGAAAGGGAAATCCTCTCAAATCAGAATCATTCCAGTGGAGCAAAAATGCATGGAATGGATATTGGCTGGGATTGCCCTGGACAATGGAGACTCCCTCCATTCAGTATCATTGTCATATCGACACAGAAAAAAAAAGCTGATTTGGTTTGGGATATGAAGAAGAAGAAAAAAATTTGCTCAAACCATCTACCAAGCAAAAACAGACAAGGTAGCTCAGTCCTACATGACACCAGCTTATTTCCTTTCCGCTGACTTCAACCAAGCCAAGAGTCAACCCAATTCCTTGACATTATATTCCCCCTCTCATTTCTTCACCCAGCAAAGAAAAAACGGCAGCAGGCTGGCAAATATGACATGACTTTCTTTTCTTCCTCTGGAAGGCTGTTCCTGTGAAGATGGAACAAAACGACAATTGCTTCTAACGCCTATTACACACCATGAGGGAACAATGGATAACCGTCAAAATGACACAAGACAAAACGAGCTCAGCGCTTAAATTGTTGATGATACAAAAGGACTATGGTTGGGGTGTGAGGACTACTACCACTCATTCCATCCCATTTCCCCCCGATCCTGATTGTTGTCCTTATTACATTTGCATGAGAATGGGGGGCTAGGGAGAGAGGGAGGGAGGGAACTGATGGGACTGGGAAAAGTCATATCGTTATACCCCTCCACATTTATTCCATTCCAGCTTCCCCAACACCAAACCATTACATTACAGGCATACTTCATCTTATGCAAATTCACACCTGCTCACAAAGAGAAATGAATGGAAATGTTCCCTCTCCAGACGACTGGAATACTGGTCGACGGCTGGCTTTGTCTCGGAAAAATAAAGAAAAAGCCAAGCCACCACCACCTCCACCGCCTCCTCCCATTCATTTCACTCCCAAATTCTATGCACAAGGCATAATAAAAAATTGCAAAATGTTCCATTGTTCTTATTTTCTTTATGTCTTCTTCCCCTCATTCCTCCTTCCCCATAACTCACGAGCGGCTCATTCCACTCGAAGAAAATGGGAAGTCATCCATTATGAAATAATTGAAAGCTGTAGTTTCCCATTCCATCGTTCCATTAATGGCAATGGAAATAATCCCCAAGAATGAAATTTCATCTCATTTCCTATTTTCATTTTTTCACAAGAGAAAAAAATTAAACGCATCTTTGGCAATAACTGGAGAGAAATAAAACCCAACACCATCGTCATCCTCGTTGGATGTGGTTTCGATCATGAGGATGGTGATGACGGTGGTGATGATGGGCTTGCACCTTCTCCCGACCTAAAGAATACTTTTCGCCTTGAAAATAGAGAAAAAAACTTAAGAAGGTTAAAACTTTTCTTCCCCCGGCTTACTAACTCCAATCCACTCATTATTACTATTATTATCCTTTATCCACACAAAAACCCTTTCAGTTTTTGGCGAACAAAGTTTGCTTCTTTTTTTTGCTCCGCTGCCCCATTCAACATTCCCCCCTCGACTTTTCCATACAAACTTGGGAGGGGGGAGAGATAAAGAAGAATTATTAAAAAGTTGGAGGGAGAAGGCCAAAGACTGTAAGAGCAAGTCAGCTCATTCAAGAAGAATAAGGAGGAATTATATGTTTGGAGGGGGGAATTACTCCCATATATAAAAATTATAATGCTCTGCAACCACCACCGTTTTTTGCACATTTCCATCATCATTGTCATTTCATCCTCTGCAGCATTGCATGGCGATGGAGGTGGCGGTGCCATGGCCTTCATCCCAGCCAACTTTTCTGGAGGATGTGGAGGTTCACATGGGATCAGGATCATCCGATTCAATGTGGAGGAAGCTGGTGTGGTGGTGGTGGAGGTGGAGGTGGCTTGGCGGCAAGGAGGCAAGCCAAATATAATATTTTTTAATGTTTTATGATGATGAAGACAACAAGCTAGCTCCATCATCATCATCATCATCACCTCCAACACCGATATAAATTTTGATATCTTCATGCCTATATCCCCTTTATAAACTTTCTCAAGCCCATTTGAAATATTAAAAAATTTCCCTCCTCGTAAATAATAATTTTTTTCCACATCTAAATCTCCAACTTATCCTCAGCCCTTCAGCGAAAATTGAATGTACGGTGGCGGTGTAATATGGTTATGGTTAAGGTTAGCCGTCTCATCCTTATCTTCATGTCTTGAAGATTGCGCAAAGTGCGAGAGGCCATAAAGAAGGGAGGCATCACAAGTTGTAAATATTTTTTATTTTAATACTGTTACGAGGAAGTTTGAGCAAAAAAAAAGTTTTTTTCATCGCATCGTCTTCGTCGCTACATAAAATATTCTTTTTTTTTGCATGCCATCCCATGAGACCACCTGCCTAGGCAACTACCAACCAACCAAACAGTATAATAATTTTAGATGAAGCCCTTGTCTCATTATTCTCATTATGAAGGAGCATCCGATATAAATATGAAGACGTTGGGAACTCCGGAGACTGCATAAACAGCCAAGAAGATTTCCTTCAAGATTCAGCATTCGGGATCTCCTCTCTCCAGAAAATGTAAAACTTGCTGTTTTACTTCATGCCCCGTTTCTCTGTTTGCTTATTTTAAAAGTGTGTTAGCTTTTATATCTCTTTCCGGCTTCCCCAAAACATCACATCACCATCCATCCATTTCACCTTTCCTCTCATGAATAATGTGAGAACATTACATATTTTATCCACCTTTTGCATTGCATTGCTTGGCGGTATACTTGTGATGAAGATACAAGCCAAGACAAAGTACATAATGATTTGATACAGGGAAATGTTTCTTTTTTTCTTTCACAATCCAAGACATGATGATGAGGCCCAATGAAAATATAAAATGGGAAGCGTTTTTACTTCTCTCTCCCTTTTATAAAGAAAAAACAAACTGGTTTCCCCATTCCCCATTTCCCTTCTCTATTTTTTTCCCTTGTATAAATGCAATGGGAAAAATAGGAAGAAGATAGATTTTTTTGTACATGACCAAACTGAGCAAGTATCATCATGTTTTTAGCTCTCACATTCAGTCAGCTCCAGACAAGAAGTCAGAAGGCTCGTCTGACGAGTTTATTTGTACACATCACAAAGATACACATAAGATAAGATGAAGAAAACTAGTCTATTGTTTGCATAATACGGAAGGGGGAACAGAGTACCAGAGCAGAGCAGTAAACAATTATTACTGTTAGTTTTCCTTTTCAAATTGCATATGGGAAGAGATGAGCTGATCAAGTTGAAGTTGAGTCACTTTTTTTTCTCCAAATCACTTCCCCGACTTTCTTATGCAATGGCATAATCATGGCATGGCATGCCACTTGGATGTATTTTTTTCATTCTTGTGAAAAACAGATGCATTTTTCAAAAGAAGATCCGTTGCAGATGTAAAAGTCGAGTGGGGGAGGAGTGGATATGGCTGATGCGCTGGTGGGGGAAGAAAAATACGGAACCAAAAATAAAACTTATTTACTTCACAAGAATTTCTGTCGGGACTAGAGAAAAAATTCTGAGCGAAGTGAGGATGGATATACCACTCCATGTTGCATTGTTTCATTTTGCCAAGGAAGCCAAATGACGATATTTATTTATGAGGGTGGGGGAGTATATATCCCCAGCAATATATATATTCATGAGGCTAAATGAGACCGATGGAAATGGAACAGAGGAGAAGAATCGTCCCTGTCATTACCATCATCAACAAAATAATAAGGAAGAGGAGGGCGGATACTGGTGGAAGTGGAATGAATTCACTCGTAAAAATACTGAGCAGATGAGGAGCACGTGTGAGCCATCAGGAAAGGGATATGGGATGAGATAAGTTCATGATCATGATCATCTTCATCTTACTCACTTTTTTTCTGAGATGAGTATGCCATGCCATGGCAGAGCATCATGGGTGCAGTGATGGATGGCGAAAGTTACTTTAGGGATAATTTTTTTCAATGGCTAGCCACACCACACCACACCATATCAAAGTAATCGGGCGAGTTATGGCCGCAGCCGCTGTTTTATCAAACAAAAGGAAAAACTATTTTTAGTCCGTATTACATCCGCATCAAACATCTCGACAAATGAGCAGAGAGCAAATTGGGTGGTTGTAGGACAATCAGCGTCATTTGTAATTACAAAGTGGTATCAAAACGGGAAAAAAAGAATCCATGCAAAAAATGCGTATGATTTTTACAGAAATGGATGGAGATCCTGGACCCTTACATTAATTCAAGAAAGCATATTATTCCTCCCACGCATATGCCCATCTCCCTTCGTAAAAAGAATCCAGAAGCTAATTACATTTTTTTTCCATAGAATTCGTGGTCACGTCGTCTTCTCAGAGACACGTTCGACTCTCATTCTTTTCAAGACAATGACATGAAAAAAAAAGCCTGAAAATTTCGGGAGAGGCATGAACCTACTCATTTATTACAAGTAATGCTGGCTGGAATCTAGAATTAATTCCATTCTCTATTTTTTTTCCACTGCACTGCACAAAAATTACAAAAGGGGAAGCTACTTTTGTAGCCATAGTGAGAGCCACCAGCATTATAATTTAATATGAGCGTCTCAAGTTTCAATTATTTTCTTCCTGTTCTTCTGGATTCGGCATCGCCATCATCATCACCAGCGTATCTCCTCAACAATTTTGGTCATTTACGCTGAAAAAGGGCAAATCCAGATTGTCACCATCACCAAACTACGCACCAATATGACAAATGTCTCAGTTCACATGTTTCAA
This sequence comes from Lepidocyrtus lignorum, assembly GCA_034696835.1. NCBI lineage: Eukaryota > Metazoa > Arthropoda > Collembola > Entomobryomorpha > Entomobryidae > Lepidocyrtus > Lepidocyrtus lignorum. Next base: position 29,456 of record JAQGAG010000046.1, read on the forward strand.
CCTGACATATTTTTTTTCATCGTGAATTGAAATGGCATGGGAGTCATCCTCCCACTGACTGACGATGCTCGGCAATAATTTCAAGTACATTCTTCTCCAAAATAAATGGGCAATATTTGAGGGAAGTAAAAACTTGTATGGAAATGAAGTGAGTAAATTTCATTTTGTTTTTGAAGATGGGATTCATCATCATCCTCAGTTCTTTTTTGTGTCATTATGGCAACTTTTTATTGCATTGTTTGAAAAAAAAATTCATGATTTTTTTCTCGTAATTTATCTGTCTTGAGCTCATCATCATAGTCAAAAAGATAAATATCCAACGAAATTATCCTTTCCATTTCATCATTTGATCGATACATACATGAGCACCTCCTCATTTTTAGTTTTCACGGTGGAAATAATGAGGGGAACATCTGGCCCTGACCGAACAACAGTCAAGCCGTCAAGCCAAGCCACCCACACCCAAGCTAAACCAAACCAGCAGAGGGGGAGATGAGATGGGCGATGGGATGAATGAGAAAAAAAATAATAATGAAAACGTGGAGAAATTATTAGGAAGAGAGAAAAATGATATGAAATGAAGGCTATTATTGAACTAACAAAGAATAGAAAAAAAGAGTTGTGGAGTGAGCCATGTCAAAAATAATGCTCTGCTTGGTTTTTGTGAATGTGGTGGAGGAACATTATTGAACAGTTGCCATATTATTCATTTATCTTTTTTGGTGGAGGAAAGGTGAGCACAAGCGTATCAAAGCATTATTCCAAGTTGTAATTATAATTAGGAGGCTTTAGTAATGGTGTCCAGTACTTTATCCAGTCATATCCCAATCCAATCCACACGACAAAACAGCACATTTTTGTAAAATGTGTTCGGAATGAATGGATGGATTGTGATGATGATTATGCCATGCCACATGTCAGTCGAAATTGTTGTTTTTGACTAACAATAAGGTATATTTTTTTCTCCGTATTATATTTCAGGGAAATGGGATGCGATATAGGAAGTTAGAGATAAAAGTGGCAGTTGAGCAAGATTTTGAGGATTGTATTGTGCCATGTGCCGATGTTGGTGTTGGTAGCTCGTGCCTAACAACAACAGATATATTATGCGATGCCCTTCTTCAAGTTTTCAGCGCAGATGTCCAAATCACTTTGCATCAGTCAGTACATAGTACATACCACATCGCTTTTAGCCCAAAATGAATGAACATATTACCTATGCTAGGATATGAATTGACGGGTGAAGCGCAATTTCGGCTGCCGGTTCGGGTTAATTATAAGGATTAACGTAATAATTAAAAATTTACTGGTGTAATTATAAGAAGATTCCTCCATTTTTGCATAATTTGCATGGACATTTCGTATTATTTATTTCGTTTTGTTTCATTATTTTTTAGAATGAACGGAAAATGTTGGAAGACGCTTGTTTCATTTCGGTTGCCGTTTGAAATGACATAAAACGTTCTGGGGAGAAAACTATTTTGTTTCATTTTCATTTTCTAGGACGTTATAATTATTCACCGGACCGCTAATACATTTTGGTTTAAGTCTGTGACAATTATTTCTCATTTTACCCCGCTATTTACATCGTACTTAATCGAACCAGTAATAATTTGGAACGATTGCTGCATAAAAAACATTTTACATCTCTGTCAATTACGAAAGCAACTCAATTTCAAGTTTTTATGTTGTCAGCCCAGTGTACTCATGTCCAAACCCGAGTCCCTTTAATTTTTAAAGGTATCCGATTCAATCCCTCTTGTAAACAAGTTCAAACCAAAATACCAGAATCCAAATCCAAGCTTGATTCATTCCCTCAGTTTAAAAAACGGCCTCTTCTCCTTCCATTCATTCACTCTTCCCCTAATTCACCTTCCAACCAACCAAGCATATACACATACCTAGACATAGGTAGGTATCCACCTTTATTTTTAGGTGTCCCCCTCGCCCAGTTGAATTACGCATTTTAAACCGAGTTATAAAAGGATTTTAAAAAGTCCCTTTGTCCTACAATCCCTTTTTTGTCCGTTACGTTGTCCCTATCCCTCTACAAACAATCCATACGCTTTAGTTTTTTCCTTCCTAAAATGATCCCCTTTTCATACATACCAAGCAGTTTTACTACACGGCTTACTCCATCACTATATTTTTTTCCTCTTGTCTGTGAAATGATTTCACGCTTGAGTCCATTTTTAAACAAAACTACACATCCAAATCCATCCATAGAGCCCCATCTCATTTAAGGAATGTTCAGTTCCCTTCCATCCACTCAATATTTCTCCCAACTTACTTCATACAACTTCGCCCTTTTTCTCTTTTTCAGACAAGGAGAAAAAATAAAAGATCAAAGACGTTCTTCTCCGTTCACACACATAGGCAGGGAGAGAGCCTTTTAAAAAAAGATTTTTTTCTCTCTCTCTCTTCAATTCTCTTTGTAGACCTGAAAGACTGACTGGGTCAATTTAAAAATGTGGAATGAAAGGGCACACACATTAAAGCACCAGGGAAAAATACGGGTTTCTCACGGTTTCACCCTGATTATTATGATTAATCTTATGAAGTGGAATTCCATTCCGAGAAATAGGCAGAGGAAAAAAAATGCATACGAGCTGGGAGGTGAATGTGAATTGTGATCCAGTTAAATGTTATTTTTCTTTAGTGGAAAATGGAATTTTTTTAAGCTGGATACAAAAATGGTGAACTCCAGTTTTTTAATGGCATTAATGATGATGATGATGATAATGATAATGAACCGGGTTGAGAATTTTGTTGGACTAATAAGAAGATGAATGAATAGGACGTGATTTTTTAACGGGATTAAATAAAAAAAGCCCATCCATCTCAGTGATAAAAGGGCATTGCCTAAACAAAACAATATAGACCAACCCATTCTCCAAATTATTCTTCTCTGTTCCCATCATAACCTTTCTTAAGGAAGTCCCAAAGCTTATTTCTTATGATGACCAACCAACTCGTGGAACAATTAAACCGGGCACAGTTTGAATCTTAACAAATGACAATTACAAATGAAAATGTTTTTTGAGAGTTCTGGTCCTAGCTGGCATTCTCACATTGATGGACATAGACTTGCTCATGGGAACGCCTAAGTAATAACTAGCGGCTATCCGATTCTTCGCATCGGCGGAAAGTAATATACATTGAGTTCACGGGATGTTTCTAGCTTCTATCCGCCGATAATCGGCTAGAATTATTTTTCCGCGTCTTTATCTAG
>JAQGAG010000047.1:0-32467 GCA_034696835.1 Lepidocyrtus lignorum
AAACTTGAAGCAGATGTCGGGACGATCATCTACTTTGTTTTACGGAAAGTTTGGCTTCCCGTTCTCATAAAAAATTGTTCTGCCTATGCTAACTTCGTAACAGTATAGGTATCATGGGAAAAGGTAGTACCAACCAAGACCACTTTCTATAATGATAATGGATTGATCAATATCAGATGAAGTCATGTTGTTAGCATCATTTACACCAATAGGATTGAACGTTCCAGTAAAAAATATATATCAAGCGCATTGCATAATATTTCAACGCTTAAGCTCACTGTCAGAAAGAGAGTACCTAAATTGCAAAGCCATCATTAAAATGCCACTATTTTTTTAGCTCATAGATACATCAAAATATATTCAGAATGCGTAGTTGGTCGGAACCTAAAAACTTGGCGAACTATTTGAAGGTATTTTTTGACTGGGCATATTTATTTTGCTGTAGCCCCTTTCGCTTAAAACTGGTTCAGAACGAAAGTAAATCTCCCAACCAATCCTCCCCACAATACATATTGGTTGATTGGCTTCCACAAAAACTAATTTGTATTGTCTTCACCTTTCTGCATGTGTTCTGGCTGATTGGAGACATTTGGAAAACATTTCCAACTGATAACAAAAACCCATACATGTATTTCGACTGGATTCGTAGCATTGCAAGTACGTTGGTAAAATTCACCGTGTTGAATGGCTTCTGGCGTAAGCAAGAAGAGTACCTGGAATTTGTCAATTTCCTAATTGACCAGGAAAATTCAGTTCCATCAAAAGTTCGAAAAAGGTCAAACGCTTGGAGAGATTTCCTGGACAGCATAGTGGATTGGCTACTTGGGCTCCTTTACACAGTTATCGGTTTGGCTTGTTGGTTGAGCGGATTCAATCAACTTACTGATGGGTTATCATCGCCATCCCCAAAATATTCTAAGTGGAGCCTGAGTTGGTGGTGGAGCTCAATGATTAGAAATGGATACAGGATTTTTTGGATGGAGGATTTTTCCACTAGCCGGAATCCTATTATGAATACAGTGGTTGGAATTTTAGCAGGGACTGGATTTGTTCACAGGTAATGCATAATAATATTAATATTTTGACATGACAGTGATGGCTAGATAAACTTCTTAAATATTTGAGTTTAGGAGGATCATGGCTGTTTACCCAGAATTTTTGATGATGGCTGCCATCCAAACCTTGAGCACTCCCGTCTCGGATTTCACTTCTTTGATTCGCGTTAGTCCAAGCAGTCTGAAGCACAACCTGGCAAAAATGTCGAAAGCGGAGCCGGTGGCCTTGAAACCATCAATGGTGTTTGTGGAAAACGGATTTAACTGGAATGTCTTAAGAAAACAATACTGGGCATTAAAGACGATCTCCTACTATGTAAATAACCTACTTGGAGTTGTTTATGGACTTTACTTCCTGGAATTCTTGATCTTTTATGCAGTCGACTTCACCAAAAGTTTAATTGGGACAGAGCGTAGGTGGATGGACATTTTCATGTTGGTTTTCTACTTTTTTCATGCAATATTGATGTTGATCTTCGCATCAAACATTTGTCATAAGGTAGCATACAGAAAGGTTGTCATGGACACAAAATTATTATTTTTAAGGAAAAAATCTATTTGAAAACTATGCTTTTAGATGACCACCTTGAAATTATGGCTTTCCATTGAAGACAATCGACGAATGATTCCTGCGGATGAGCTGAATTTAATTGTGAATGAAGTGGACACTCATGAAATTTCAATTAAAGCGAATGTGTTTCCCGTCACGTATTCGTTGGTTGCCAGCGTGAGTAAAAATTCAGATTTTAAAGAAAGTCAAATACTTTATTTGGAAAATTAAGGGAAGATATAAGGAATGTATAATATTACAGAAATACTTTTCTATCCTTCAGATGGTCGGGGTTTCCGTCACATATTTCATTATATGCATACAAGCTTAATTGAGCAAATTAACCTGTTAGTAATGTCATGTGCGCTGCTTGAGTCAGTCTCTCTTTTAAGCAACTTTTAAACTTTTATAACTCAAGTGGTTTGTTTTATTTTTGCAAAAGAAAATGTAAATGTAACACCCCTGAAACGACATATTTCCAGTTCAGGTGCTTTTGACAGAGATATAAAGGTTTGTCATGTTCAAATGTGGGAAAACAAACAAAAGCCATAAAATATCCTGACGTCAACATCTTGTCAGAACGTGCTCAAGAATATTCCATTCCTTCTCATACAACGTCATTTTCTATTAACAATGCTTTTCTAAACTGCCTTAAAACAACAATCCCACATAAAACAAATACATCAAGGACAGCTCAATTAAAAGGAAAACTTTCAACAACTGACATTGTCAAATATTATTATACCTTACTTTGGTAATTGGTCAACTGTAATTTTCAAGTAGAGTTTCCTCTTGGAGTGTAAAACCCAAAAAAACAAAGTTACCGGTGCGGTAAGAGTTCTTGAACGGAGTTCAAATCCGATAAGAGTGAGCCTACAATCAACGGACTGGAATCTACAATTACATTTGCATGGCATTAATGGCATGCAAATAACAACATTAGATGACAACTCAAACTGTCTAACAAAATTGGCGTCAATATGGCGTTGGGTTCTAGAATATTGTATTTAAAACCTGTAAATCTGTCCATCCTTCTTATACCTTAGTTGGCAATAATAAATATTTTTTCATGAATGGCAAATAAATATAATATGATGAATGTTATTCGAAAAGAAAAGACAATGTTATTTTTTCGTCACGTCATGAAGTAATTTCCCTTCAGCAATTTCGAATATTCATCGAAATAATGCCGTTTTGGATTCCAGCATTGATACAAGATTTCATATATTTCATCACATTTCATCACAAGCTTTGTCAAGGGTCATAATATTTAAATTATGAATTTTCTGGGGCTCACTTCCCATCCCCAAAAACTTCCAACACGCATAGTGCAATCCTGTCCCCAGAATCAAAATATACACTTGGGAAACTTTTTCAACGTTTTCTTCAACTGGGCATATTTATTCTTGTGTTGTCCCTTCCGTTTGAAGCTAGTTGATGGAGGCTTCCCATCCCATTATTATACTTTGGCGAGTTGGCTTCCTCATAAAGTTCTCTGCTTGTTTTTAACTTTGTTAAACCTTTTTTGGATGATACGGGATGTAAGATTGTCCCTCCCCCCAACGGAAAGCAAAAATCCGTCCGTATACTTTAAATTGATTCTTTATTTGGACAGCACCATACTAAAATTATTGATAATAAAAATGAGTTGGTTTCACCAAAAACAATTTTTGCAAATTGTAAATTTCGTTATGGACCAGCAAAACATGCTTCCCTCTCCTACTTCTACTTTTACGGATTCCGACTCCAAATTACGGCGTCTTCTAAAGGGAAAGTCAGTGAGAGTTTTTGGGCTTGGATTAATCTATTTTGGATTTGTGACGGTTTCAATTATCACTGGAGACCACCTTGAAAATGTACCTAGTGAAGATGGACACATCTCAAATTGGAGTTTGGCATGGTGGTGGAGATCGATGATGGAAGCTGGATATTTCAACTTTTTCATTAATGAAGGTGTCATTACTGGAAATCCTGGGCTGGATTCTTTTGTGGGGGTTTTAGCCTTCCTAGGATATTTCCAAAGGTTACAACAGTGAAATTAGTTGTAAAAATAGTGGAAGGCTTAAAATTTCTGAAAATTTCTTGATTTTTTTTAAATAGACGGGCTTTAGGATCCTGTTGTGACTTCCTTGTGATGACAGTTGTTATGACTCTAAGATCATCCGTCAAGGCTTTGGCAACTTCTTTACGTTCCTCCTCTTCTCCAGCAATTGGAAAGCAAGTTAATTTTTCATTGCATGGAAAAGGGGAGCAGGATACGCCTACAGATAATTTTATATTGGAGTTGGGCCAACAAGGACAATCTCTCGATTGGACGGTAATCAGGCAACAGTATCGGATGTTGAAAATCCTTTCTCGGATGATAAACGAGATGTTGGGCACTGTCTTTGGGTTCTACTTACTGGAGTTCATAATGTATTATACTGTCATGTTTGATGAAGCATTTGTCGGGGGAAATCCGGACTGGATGAAAATTACGAGGGTGTTGTTCTACTTTTTTAATGCGGTTACGATTCTTCTACTTTCGGCAGATGTGTCTCATCAGGTAAGTACATTGTAGAATTAATAGCTAGGTACTTATTGCAAAGTTTTAAAATGAAAGCTTGGGAAATTTTAGATGAACAGCTTGAAGCTCTGGTTGTCTAATGAGGACAATCGAAAGAAGATTTCTGTTGATGAGCTGTATTTAACAGTGAATGAAGTGGATTCTCATGTTGTGTCGATTAAGGGGTACAATGTGCTCCCGATAACACATTCCGTTCTTGCTAATGTAAGATAATATTTCTTGGCCTGCTCACTTATGTATTTTTTGGCATTAATTTGTTGTGTAATTTTATGTTGGGATCTTATAAATTTGCAGATGCTTGGAGTGACAGTAACTTACTTTATTATATGTGTGCAGCTTTAAAATGGTTTGACTCCTGCATGGTGATATATGGGCTAAGCAGGATGTGTTTCGGGTATTGACTTTTAGGGAGCATTGCAAAACTGCTAAGTTTGTAAGCCATTATGCTGTCATTTACATGTCTCACTTCCTAACACCTTAATCACTTAAGGATTTATAGCAGTTTTTATGGTACATTGGTAACTAATCAAGGATACTTAGGATAAAATACGTTTGCTTTTTAATATCTTTAATCCAATTTAATAAATTTATTCATCACATTAAAAACCGTCTAGCTCCATATTATACAAACCAGCATACATAACCAATTAAGTTTAGATAAAAATACTTAAGTAACACGATACGCCATAGTAGTGCCATACTCGCTAACACTACCAGTCAGATTCAAAAAGGTTTCACATGCAAAAAATTACCTCTGGGATTCTAGACACTTGAAAAGCAGAAACACATGTTTATGCATAATGGACCTATTTCAAAAAGGGTTCCAAATGGGTTCCAACAAACATGACGAGCTGTTCCAGCTTCAAAACTTGACTAATTACTTGAAAATCTATTTTGACTTTGCGTATTACTTTTGCTGCTGTCCTTTCCGCTTCAAACTACAACACCGGCATGAAAAATCGGAAGTCAGTTCCTCCTTTTTTATTACATCTGAGTGGCTTCCCCATAAAATCCTTTGCTTTGCCCTGGTCATACTAAATTTCTTCTGGATACTTCGTGACTTTCGGTTATCTCTTCCCGATCAGGAGAGAAACCCAGACATGTATTTCAAATTGGTTCTCAGCATCGCCACAACGATTGTAAAGTTGAAAATTCTGGCATGCTTCTGGCTAAAGCAGCGACAGTTTTTAGAAATCGTTAATTTTATACTTGACAAAGAAAATGGGGTTCCCTGTCCATCATTAAGCCATACTAATTCATCATTTCGAAAGGTGACTGAAAACAGTAAGCTACATGCATGCATTTTGGGATTACTCTACTCAACAATGGCTCTGTTAACTTGGGCGACACAACATCACCCCTAAATCATATCATTGGCAGAAGGACCTAATAGCAATTGGAGCGTTAGCTGGTGGATGGATTCAGTTTTGAAAGCTGGATATTTCAACTTCTTCGTAAATGAGGGGGTTGCAAGTGGAAATCCAATATTAGATACAGTTATCGGATTACTCGCTGCTGCGGGATATTTCCAGAGGTAAATTGATAACGTTTGAGTAAAAAATGAGATATTTTAAAATTTTCAAGTTTCCCTGTATGAATTTAAATCTTTAGGCGAATCATGGCACATTACCCAGAACTCCTTCTCATTACATGCATCCTAATTTTACGGAGTTCAGTCGACGCTTTCGCGACATCTCTTCATGCCACCCAAGCGATGTCGAGACAAGGCTCCCTGTCAATAATAGGGAAAGAAATCGGTAGAAGCAATCTTGGAGTAAAGGGAGAAGTTGGACTAGATTTGACTTGGGAACGTATTAAAAAGCAGTACTGGTCTTTGAAAACCCTTTCGGATTTGATAAACAAGCTATTGGGTACTGTTGTTGGGTGTCACTTGATGGAGTTGATAATCTCATATGCTGCAAACTTCAGCAAGGATATTATTGGAAGTGAGCCTACTTTCTTGAAGATTGTCCTCGTGATCTTCTACTTGTGTCACTCCTCTGCTTTTGTGCTACTATCTGCCGATATTCCTCACAAGGTATAGTTAAATTATAGTAGCTAATGTAAATACATTAAGATATTTCATTGAGAAGAAAGTAAAAGATAGAACAAAAAATGACTGGCTTCGTGATCGTTGATCTACCCTAGATGAGTTCTTTGAAAATTTGGGTATCCATCGAGGCCAATCTAAACACTGTACCCTTGAGAGAGCTGGGCATGGTTATTAACGAGTTGGATTCAAATGTTGTGGCAATCAAAGCTAGTAACGTGTTTCCAATCACAAACTCATCATTAGCCAACGTAAGAAGTAAAGTAATTTAAAGATACTTAATTCCTGCTAGTTTTTCCTTAATATCTATGGTCTAACGTTCTTTCGATAATTCTAAAAAGTGAGTTTGATGTAATGATTTTTAATTTTGGTATTTTACAGATTATCGGCATAACAGTCACATACTTTTTCATATGCGTGCAAGATTAAATTCAGTAGCATAGACACCCTTCCAATGAGGTTAAAGGTTACCGACCTGCGTGGAATCGGCGTCCCCTTGTATGCATTGTCACAAATATTTTCCAATTCGTTGCATTCCTAATTTACTGCTTATATTATTTTATGCATGATTAGCAATACAAGCATAACAACAAAACCTGGTTATCATATTTTTCAGGAGTTTACTCACCAAGGCTTGCAATTTTCATCTTGCTTGCTCAAGTGTCATTATTGGGAAATGAGAAAGAAATTTAATAACCACACAAATTAAGGTTTATGTTGCGTGGTTAGCACTAACACATCATTTGGTAACTTTTACGGACAACATAAGTGGATAGGTATACCAATTAGGAGAAATTTATTCAATTGTTTTGTGTAATTTTTAAGCAATGGCTGAGTAAGATAGTATCGATACAGCCTAAGTCGGAAGAAGGATTCCTGTTCTGTTAGATTTTTAGCATTGCAATAAAGAGATTATTACAAGTTTAAAAGCTCAAACAACTCGAAATTTATTTAAATCCTATTCAAATATTTAGTTTTAATTTGTCGCTTCTTAAAACAAACAAAGTATTCACAGTAAATAAATATGCTGAAAACAATGTAATTCAGTAAAAACAATAAAAATATCAATAGTATTAGGTTTGCGCCTAGCAAAAATGAGGAGTTAACGTTCAAGCGTTGCTTAATTCTGACTTCATGGAGCATGAAACTTCTCTTTCTCATATATTATCTACTTAATATTGTTGAGATAATTTATCTTTAAAATTTGATTTCATTTTCATAATCCATTCCTTAAATCATGAAATACGTTGGACCATTTTATGCAAGCTTACTCCTATTACCTCTTTCGTTTTTTACATTATTAAACTGTGAAACGTTCCCTCTAAAACTATTACGGGAGCACGAGGAGCCATTCATTTCGGCGTACAAAAAAGCAGCATTTACTATCTGGAATCCGATGGACGGAATCGACAATCTGGACCAGTTCATTACTTCAACTTTGAGGGAGCAACATTGTCTTATTCTCATCACAAACTTCCTTAGTATTGACATGAACCTTCAGCAATTGTCTGAGCCAGTGTTAATCCAGAACTTGGAAATCGCCCTTCTTGAACAACAAGGATTTGACACTAAGGACTTAATATGGTTGCTGGGAGGTCGAAAGAATTCCAGTTCATTCGCCAATCGCTGTCTGCATTTCCTCAAGAATTTTGGCTATGACACAATCGATTATGAAATGCTCATGGTCTATTTATGTGCACAGCTGGACTACTCCTCCTTTTCTATATCAAGTAAGCCGTGGAGTTGCCAAGTTAAAATGGACATTTATCCTCCTCAGCCATACAAAGCTACGGAACTCTACGAAAAAATATATCCAGATGAAATCAATTCAATTGTTTTACGCCCCCGTCATCCTCCTCATTTATATAAGCATTTCTCATTGAAATCATCTGAAGTGAAAATGTCTATGCCAAGTACTGATTCACCGATACACATTTTTGTGGTTCAGGCTAAAACATTCAATAAGCTCCATTTAAAGGAGCAATATAGCTTAATTATAAATTGGATTCAGGATGCCTATCTTATCCCAATCGGGAACATGTATTATCATTCACATATGGCCAGGCAATTTCTTTTAAATACAGAAATCGCTGCCAATAGCTCGGCGTTTCTTTTGTCAACGATTAGTCAGGGAATCTTATCATTGGATCGATGTCTTGAGTGCAGGCAAAATTTTCTAAAACTGACCAGTTTCGGCAGTGATGCAACCACGAAGTTACTAACCTGGACAGGTAACTCAGGAATTAGCCTCTTCCAAAATTCAAATTGCGATATTGCAGAACCTAATGAAGGGATTCAAATTGGAGAGCTACCGATAAAGCATGATGAGATTCGGAATCATTTTAAAATTTGCAAAAACCGACTCAACAATGCAGGACACCTCGCATTAAGAAATGTATTTAAGTTGTTTCCAGAACCACGTGAGCAACTCTTGCATTTGTCAGCGTACCTATGGAAAAGCATTTGGAGGAACTACTCATATCAAGCAGGTCCTGTTCAGTGCCGAACTCATCAGTCCTTGAGTTGGGATGATCCTCTAGAGGCGTTTTTCTTACGACCAGGCCTTGGAGCTGTTATTGATTTCATTCCGCATTCCCTCCATCTTCCGCTGACAATTCCGGATAGGTTCAATGCACTCAAATTTGTAGCTTGTGGGAGGAGGGGTATTCAGTCCATTTCATTTGGGGAGGTATTCAGCGTCTATGATGTTAAGATTTGGGGTTGCATCGTAATCACCATCTTGATCATTCCAATTGCTCTGCAACTTTTCGGAATACTAGAAATTGGAAACCGAGTTAGATCCGCGCGTCATATTTTCACGCCAATGTTGAAATTACTTTTGGAACAAGGGAACCCATTCCAAACAACCATTCTAAGGGGGAATCCTGTTAGAATCCTGGCCGCATCCTTACTCCTTATGGGAATTGTGCTTAGCAATGGCTACAAGAATACTAACGTCTACAAAATGTTCCAACCGAGGAAGCTCCTCCGATATGAGAGTTTCCAGCAGCTCATCGATGATAACTTCACAGTATATTCAGAAGCTTTGGACATACACCTAGCTATATTAGATGAACCAACACCGATATTTCAACAGAATTCTGTTCGCGATGCTATCATTCCATGGAAGATTTATGCAGAAACAAAAGTTTCTAAATTTTGGCGCTTAGCTAGCAAGTACGGTGGAGGGAAGGTCTTTAAACTGCTTGATTTGGTCAAAAATCATTCTCATATTTACACGGTGAACTTTCCAAATGATTCGTTAATCGAGGGCTACCGTAAAAGAAGGTTGTTTAAGACGCGGAAAATTCCTTTCAAAGAGGTTTTTCAGTACGAGTCCAGAGTTAGACAGCGGTTTAGGGAGGATGAAGAAACTGGGCTATTTGAGTTATTAAATGCATGCAATAGGACAGCTCTCATCATGCCTGCAGTCACGTGTCACAATCATAGTAGAAGGCTGAAATTGGCAAATCATGATTCAAATATTGGAAAGGAAACTTACGTGCAGCTCACGTTTGGATTTTATCTAAAGGGTATTCTGCCCTTGTTTTTGGTTAAACGGGTTATACATTTTAAGGAGTCGGGGATACAGGACAGGTGGATGAACTTGATTTGGCTTGTCTCAAATCCAGATAAAACTAGTCAATTTACTCGGAAGGAACTTCCAACAAGTGCCAAAATCAATGGAAACATTAGCGTCATATTTTCAATCCTCATCTTTGCACTAGGGGCTTCTCTGATTTGCTTTGGGTTTGAACATGTGGCATTTATTTTAGGTCGCAAAAGTGATTATTACTCGCATTAGCTACTAACATGATACATAGAAATAGAATCGTTGACAAAAGGTGACTGGAAATAATTCATTGTTTCATGTTAGAATTGTTCATGAATGCGATTTTACATTAATCCTAAATAAATGAATTTTTAGCACTATACGAACCAAGGCAATCAAGATAATTAACACATTAATTGACTAGTTTAAATGCTTATAATAAACGACATACTAATTAGTAGGCATAGCAACTGGGCATGTTGTGTTTAATTCTTCAATGTGTTCATCTACATATCGCTTTCATGGGACTTCTGTAAGTTGTATTATTAAAAATCATAGAAGACAAGAATCAATATGTCGTTAGTAAACACCGACATACGTATCTGAATGCGTAGTGTGGAACATGATAACGCAATTTTGGTTGGCACATTTAAATAAAGCTTAAGGAATGCACATAAATACAAAAACCATTTAAAACTAATTGAGTTCTCCTCTGCAGTAACCGGACTGAAATTTAAATTGTTAAGGAAATAATTAAGTTCAAAATTTTGGTTGGGTTACACTGTCGGGGCCGACACTTAAAAATATTTTTTTGCGAATGGCTCACCCCATATAACATCCCAAAGTGATACAACCACTAGACTCAAGATCAAATTTACAATAACTGTTACCCAGTATGGTTTTATCCAAAAATGTTTAGTTTTCCGAATACATTGGGTAACGCAAGAACGAAGATTTTAGGACAAAACCATAACTGGGTAAAAGTTGCTGTAAATTTGATTTTGAGTCTAGTGGTTGTATCACTTTGGGGTGTAATATGGAGTGAGCCATTCGCAAAAAAATATTTTTAAGTGTCGGCCCCCATAGCGTAACCCAACCAAAATTTTGAACTTAATTATTTCCCTAGCAATTTAAATTTCAGTCCGGTTACTGCAGAGGAGAACTCAATTGTTTGTCAAGGTTTAGTTGTCATTTCATTACATACCTATAATGATATTAAAGTAGCACAAATACCAATTCAAAAGTGCAAATATAACTTTGGTATCCTTACTGTCATCCATTTGTCCATTAAATGTTTTGGAGTCCAAAACACTCCGAAGTTATTTAAATGATTTTCAAATACTTTTTTTATTCCATTTGTTTCTTTAAACATCTAATCAATTTAAATGGATTATGTTTAGGTTTATGTCATTTTATTCTATTTTTATTAACCATGATGAATACTAAGCGTCTTCATAGCGATCAGATTGATTTGCTTGATAAAACTAACTCTCAAAAGACACTAAAAGATTCATTGTCAATTGAATGCAGTTATTCAAGCAGCAAAGTACAATGGAGTTCTCAAACTTATACATTGAGCCTGAAGTGCAACTGTAATTCTTACATGATCTATGTCCTCTCTTCATTATCTTGATTTCATACCGGCTAGTTCCATGGATGAACTGGCTACTCATCATCCTCTTCCACTTTTCTAGCACCAACGCACTTACCTTACTAATCCGCTCTGCTTTTGCCAGTGGTGTGAGAGTTTCAAACCCGCAATGCAAAGCGCAAAATGGAAACATTATATTTGACATTGGATCAACGTGCCATAACCTGATTGTTCCATACAACAAAAGGGACGATATGGAAAGTTGAGCCATGGGAAATACCATTAGATAAATGCGGAAGCTGTCATTAAAGACAGCCACAAGCACTTGAGCGTTGCGATATTTCGAATGAATCCAGCTTGTTTTGAAGCCTTCTGCAGTAGTCAACCAAGCTTCCAGGATTTCTAACGTCATCTCAACATCTCCAAGACCCAAATATATAAAGCTCCAGAAGAAGGAGCTCAAATACAGGAAAATGGAAATGGCACAGGACTCAAAGACGAAGAATGGGGCATGCTCCACAAATGAAATGGCCCGATCTTCAAGAGATTTGCATTGTGTAAAATGGGGTGCAAGGAGCGCCGGAAACCACGAGGGCGTGTACGCCTGGATTTGCAGCCAGAAGGAATAGAGCAATGTACATGTGACGGGTCATATCTTTTCGAATCGTCCTTTCAGTGGATGCCCTCTGAAGAAGGATGAAGATCCTGTTTGCAAACTGCATGATATCATGCTGTCTCACCCTGAGTTGAAGAAGCCCAGCAGATGTAATGGTGAAAGCAAACGTCCAAGTAAATGAGAGAAGTTTTTCCATGAGAGTAAGCTGATTACCACAACTGGACATTTCGTATGTGGACAAAATGACCATAAATCAAAAGGATTATGTACTTGGGATATTCCACTTCAGGCTTGAAAACTTGAAAAAGGAAACTAATCAAGGATGTACTTCATTCCTTGGCATTCACGTCGATTTGAAAGAGTTAGATAAGAACTCTTTCACTTCGGCCAGCAATGCGAATGGAAAGGAGATAACTCTGAACGGAAAACATAATGGGGTAGCCCAATCGATCCGGTTGGAAGGGCCAAGGGTATTGGGTTGCGAAAATGGGAGTCAATTCATTGTCAACTTAAACCCATGATTTGGCTGCTACGGAAAAAACGAGCACAAAGCTAAATCGCGATTGGGAAACAGTTCAGAGATTCTTTAAAAATATTTCATTTGAGCATAATTTTTTTTAATTACATAATCATGATACGACTAGCTTTCTCGACTAGTTATGTATTGACAAAAGTCATACACACCGACGACGCAGCTCCCCGTAAACATCAACTTCTACATAATGAATTTACCAAATGTCCATACATCCCACTTTGCAGCACATAATATTATGTCGGTCAACATTGCAATATTGCATGCACAAAAGACTAATTAAATTAGACAATGACTGGGATCAAAGGTTATGTCAAAGTTTTGACTTGATAAAGTAGGTATATAGATTCCGTGTCTTTTGATCTGACGATGAGCAAACATGATATGATGATTAAATGCGTTATTCCTATAAATATATAAATACGGTTATGTAAAGCAATTTTAACTACCTATATTAAAGATGATGCGATGACTTTTACTATCATTAGGTTGGAATGCTCATGTTTCACCATGATGATGATGTTTCAGCACACTGTTTTACAGTTAAAAATGATTTTCCTATGCCACATCGCAGAACCTAAACGTATACCCCATTCATCATCCATGTACCATGATATTATATGAAATTAAAAAGACAAATGCATAACGTAAATTTGTTCCCAAATGATTGATTGATTTATTTACGAATTAAATTTTCTGCTCACAAAATTTAAAATCAAATAGAAAACCGAGAAAAAAAACATTTAGCCAATTAAGTGACAGAAAACGTTTAAATAATGTATCATTAAAACGATACAATACTCCTTGAGCTCCAATCTAACTGGAACTGGAAGCAGAATTGTCGGAGCTGGAGCTACTGGAAGCACTCTTTCCGGAAGCCTGGTCACTGGAGCTGGAGGAGCTCTTACCACTGGATGATTTACCTTAAATACATAAATAATTTAGCTATTAATAACAAATTAATTTTTAACCGCAAGAATAAAATAGCAGTAATTATATTTCTCATTTTACCGGAAGCACTATCGGAGCTGGAGCTCTTGCCGCTGGAGCTGGATTTGCCTGAGCTGCTAGAACTGCTGCTGCTCTGTAATTAAATAAGAAACAATTTATTAGTAACAGATCGAAATTTTAGAAAGTTTTCTTAGGGAAAGTTTTCTTACGGAGGCAGAAACAAGTGCGACCAGAGCGACGACGATGGCGATGATTTGGAAGATCTTCATAGTGAGGATTCGGCTTAAAACCAAAAACTTGGTTGGAAGTTAAGAAGTTGATAGTTAGTTAGTTGTTAACTGTTTAAAAGACAGAATCGGATGAATTTAGACTAGCAAATCGCCCTCAATTTATATGGGCGAAATAGCATTAGGTGAATGGGTCCAATCCTATTAATACTTTTTTTTTTCTTACGTTATTTGGAATTTGCGTAATTCTGTATTTGCGCAATAGTATCGGAATTCACTGACGTTAGTCCTTTGTTTAAGCCACTAAGAAAACAACATAATGGGTAATTAAAAGGTAATAATATACCGGGCATTGTAATGTGTGCCATATTCCGTTGAAAAGATGGCTATTTCTTAGTAAATCAGGACACGTGGAGCCTTCGAGTTTCAAGAAAACAAAGACTTATTATTTTTATTCTTTACGTGACCCCAATTTCTCCATTAAAAATTAGTTACGGCGAAATTAACATGTTATTCAACTCATCGCCAGTTAATAAAATACGTTTCAAAGTAAGATGGTGAAAGTTGACCTAAATGGCGGAGTATGAACCGAATGTTGACGTGGAATATGAGTATTGCGCCTCAGAAAGTTGCCAATAAATTTTAACCGTTGAATTTGATAAGTTTGAAGATCAAAATCTAACTAAAATGCGTAAATCGGGCGTATTAAGTTAGTGATTATCGCTTTAGCTACGTAATCATCATCAACATTATGATTATGACTCACGAGCAAAATGAACTCATAAATCTTTCCAGTCAATCTTCACGCAATCTACCCAAAGATATTCCGAAGAAAGATGTAAAGAAGTAAAATTATTACGATCAGTAACATATACTAAATATATGACCTTGACGTAAATATAATCTAATAGTGTTATGACATGCTAAAATCCGAATCCCTTTGGAAACTTGTGTTATGAGTTATTACGTACCTGTAAGGTATGTATTGGTTTTGACACGAGTCCGTCCGTCCGTCCGTCTGTCCGCGCTCTAGCGTTTAAACGCGTCAACCGATTTTATTCAAATTTGACATGGAGGTACAAATGGTAAATAGCAAGAACCCTATTGTCTTTGGGGTCAATCGGACCACCGAAAGTGGGTCAAGGTCAAGGTCATCATTTTTTTCAAATGACATGATATACCAAATGGGGTATCAAAAGAAAGATATTTTAATGCTGATTTCAGTGGTATATGTTTTATCTGTGTCAGTTACGTGGTCACTGAAAAATCACTGATTAAAAAATTCTAAATTTGAATTTTCAACAAATATTTGAATATTATGTAATATTTCAGTTCAAAACCCTTACAGGTACGTCATTGTAATTACAATCATTTTATTAAGCTCTCAGTTTTAGCTATGATATGTACGGGTGGCCAAATCGATTTTTCGTATAAATTTGTTATCTAAGTTCATTTAATGTCAGTAAATGTAAAATACATATTTGTTTTGTCAAATATTATGTCACAAAATCGATAAACGCAAGTGTGTATTTTTTTATTAATTATTTTTAGTTTAGGCAGGGTAACAATATTCTATTACAGATAAGCGTAGATGTTCTGTAGAGATAAAGCAATGAGTGAATCAAAAACGATAAACTAATTGAAATATGTAGCTGTGCATGGTTGACAACAGTTTGGGGATGGTATTTACGCAATGAAGTATTGACACATAAATTTACAATTTACTAAAAAAAATGCATAGAAATTTTGCATACAAAATTGCATACATGCATATTTTGGCGCGGCAATACTTCTAAAGTGATCTTTTGACTCATGAAACTTAAATGGACAATTTATGCATTCGTATGTTCAGCAGGTAATTTAACCCATATAGGTCAAAGGTAAAAAGAATCACGTTCATGAGCGACGTGATATTTATATATTAGTAATATTATACCACCTCGATGTATTAAGCTTATTTTTCAATATCCGGTGTGAACAATAATAATAGTGCCTTTGAAAAAAAAGTGCATGGAAACTCCAAAGCATAAATTTTTATTATTTGAAGCACGCATTTTAATTTTATAAAACGGGGATGTTGCGATGGACTCCGTTAAAACAATCTTCTTGTTAGTCCTTTGCAAAACATGCCTAAATGAAGTAATACAAGCACAAAAGCAATCGCAATGAACGAAAAGTCCTTTTATCGAATCGCTATGCAAACAATGATTGACTTTTGACCTCTGTCTGGTTTTAAAAGTTTGATAGATTGAATGCTGAAATTCGCTGCCGTTCCAAAGTTAGCATTCAATCCAAAATTAAAGTAGGAACTTTTACCCTTTTCCGGTTTACAGATCCACTCCAAAAACAATAGGCTGCTCAAAATCTTTTTTGCGTAGCAAATAAAATGTACCACGCAAGTCTAATTTTGTCTAATGTACTAGATTAGCATTTTATCATTGCATAGTATGTTTTTCGGTAATGTTGATCTAGTCATTCAACGTGAATAAATAAACTACAAATATTGCATAGGTAATATAGTTTTACTTATTCTACTTGCATGTTTATTATTAAAAACACGTTCGTAATAAATTATTGATGACTGCATAACTTGTGACAGTTTGGGTGAACAAACTTTCTGACAGAAATTTTAGTCCAATTTATAATACATCCTGACACCACCAACGCCTTGTATTTTTCCATGTTGTTATAATCTAATTTTGAAAAATTAAAAGTATTAGGAAGCAGAAAATTAGTTAATTTCAAAAGTCAGCTAACATTTCAAACAACGTTTATCCCGTTTTGAAGTTGTATTTTTTCACATAGATATAGGAAGTAAGAACATGATTTTGGGACTAAAATTCATGCTAGTCACGCTCTTAGTTTGTTTCTATTATGTGAGTGCAAAAAACATTTATTTGGAGTCCTATTGGGAATTTTTCAAGCTATTCACCAATAAAGGCTGCACATTGCATTTTTCGATTTCCACACTCCAGACATCTTCAAACCTATACTCAGGATTTTTGGCGTTTTGCAAGCACACCAACAATTGCATTTTTATGCACACCAACACATTCAAATCGAAAAATTTCAGCGGTAACTGGGACCGAATTCCCCTACAAAAACTAAACAAATGGAAGGAATCCGGATATGAGAATTGGAAGCCTATCAGCTTTATACTAGCAATTCAGCGACATGTATCAATATGCGTTGTTCAGCTTGGTCAAGTCCTTCGCATCAGGGGTGACCCAACCACATACCAATATTTCCCAAACAAAATACAGTGGTGGACTACTCAGCGTACATTTTCCCATAAATACCCCAACTACCTAATATTTCAACTTCCGGTGCACAGCGAGCTACACCTCAGTATTCCCGTAGGAAGTCCGTGGAAGCTGCTAGTCCTTCATGACACCACAATTAGTAACAATAAAACTGCTCAAGTTGTTCTTGGACACGAAACACGTCATTATGGACAAGGTTCCTGGAAATACATTCATGACATGAGGAATCAACTGGGCGCTGGAAGTGATTTCTGCAATGCTAAATGGGACAGTCAAGAATGTGCAATGCATAATACTTCCCTCATTCTCCATTTGAAATATCCCATTTCCCTTGAGGAAATTAACATTATTTGGACCTACTACCACTCCAATAAAAACAACCGTCAATATTCGCGCGTACCCTGGTATACATTGAATGTCTATAAAATTCAAAAGACGGACCACCATCTACCTGATGTAATACACATAATTTGGCAAGACTATTATAATTGTACCTCAAACCGTTTCTGCCACTTTTGGTTTATTTCAGATACCTTAAGTTACGATGCACGTAACACTGATAAAACAATATATATTTCGCAAAGCGTAATGAATCATGGACTAAAATACTGCGTGATCGGGGAATTTGAGAAAATAGGCAAACACATTGGTACCAACCTAATCTCGTTGTTTTACCCATTTCAGTAGAATACGTGGCTCGTTTTAGTTTTAACTTGTGTACTATTATGGATTAGTATTCGACTCCAAGCCTTAGTTACATCATCCAATGGAAAAGAATCCAAATGTGTTTTCTTTTGGTTATACTCGACTATGTTAGAGCAGGGAGATGACATGACTTCACTAAAAAGTTTTAGAAACTGGCATCTGATCATTTGATGGCTGTACTTGGGAATATTGATCCGAAACCTGTACACTTCAACGATGTATTCAGATATTACAAATGAGACTGCTCCAAAGTTTTTGCCGTCTTCATTTTCAAATATATTTGAATCTAATAGCACCAAGGTTCTTGTCGTAGATAATACATGGTTTGGTGCAATCGTTGACTATTTGCATCTTGAAGGAAAATCAGACAAATCGAAAAATATTGCGGAGGTAGAAGGTATGCATTTACAAGGATATATTTTTACTATGGGGGTTATCAACGGTGAAAATGCTTTCTACAACTTAGTCAAGATTGGTATAGCTAAAGCTGCGAAAATCAGTGAAGTAATTAACGGAATTTGGGAAGAAAGTAGCATTGATTTGAGAGGAGGATTTGCAATAATTTACGAGACTTATGCAAATTCATGGATACCCGACCGCCAGCTTTGTCCATTAATTGGCATTTTTTCCGGAAGAACTGTTTACGAAAATATGGAGCCAGTTGTTACAACGAGAGCGGTTGGTTTTTCTTGGCGAGAACCAGAACATGACTACTTCACTTCATTTAGATTAGATACAATTAAGCGTGTCATTGAGTCCGGGATTTACGGATATACTACTCTGGGTCTTGAGGTCAGTTTACTTAGGAGTTCACTTCTTGAGCTAATGTATCCCTATGATTATAACACTTTTGCCGTTCCGAACATATCCATTAATTTGTTTACATTTTCGTATCTCATTGCGACTGGAGAAAGGTCATTGGATGATGCAGGTACTTCTGACATTAAGTTGGGCCATCATATACAGCGCCAATATGCCTTTGATGAGGATTCAAAGGTGAAAGGGGCGTTTATAGTTGGCAAGTTAAATGAAACTTTGGTAATTTGGATGTTGCTCGCAGGAATGCTTGTAACCTCAACATTTGTATTTGTTATTGAATTATTGTTAAGAAGGATGAAATGGGATGATGAAGATATTGGATATAATTTTCTCCAGTGTTTTAGCAGGATCAAGAGATCCGTTTGCAATTGTGTTTAATTGTAATTTTAATATTTGGTTTAGGAGATCACCTAACTACGTAAATACTAATTTTTAAGTGACCAACAATCAGAATTTTAAGATACCTAGTGGTGTGACCAAATTTTAAAAGACAAGACCTCGGTAATATGTAATTGCATCATACGTAAAAATACATTAGTTTGGTTGACCAATGACGTAAAAAAGCCTGCCTGGGTGGGGGAAAACGCAGCATGCTAAAATATTTATGATACGGATGTACATACGAGTCTTGTAAATCTTTCACGTATTTCAATCCCGTGTAAAGAAAATTTGGCAATATTTATTCATTCTTCAGAACTCTTTTGTACCCAAAGATTTGTCATGTTTGAGATTTAGCTTTAGAATACGTTATAATATAGTATACCTACGTAAATTTGAATCATAACAAACAAATTAGCTGTCATTTATGGATTTCCATTACCTATTTTCATTACAACTACTTTCTCCTAAATTAGTCTGTTCCTTTTTCTGCAAAAATGACGTGTAAATCGTGGACTTCGTAGTTTTAAATAAATAAATATAAAACTCCATAAAATCCTAATATTACACCCAAGGATAACCCTAAATTACAGGACATTCTTATCAATGCTTAATACATATTCCACGTGCCTTAAATTGAATGGGACGTGCTACTTAAAATACAAAATGGAAATTATTATAAGAATATTTTCATGGCAAAAACACTTTTTGAAGCAGGAAATAAACGGTGTTACACAATATTCTAAGGTTTTTCTAAGCAACTTATTTTTCCCGATCTCATTCATCCCCTGCAAGGTCTGGCTCCGTCAACAATCAACCTCAATTTCCTAGCTAATACAGAAAGTTATTGATTTTTACTTGCATTGTGTTGGAAGTCAAACACGCAGTACATATTGCCTTACAGCGACTTATTATTCAACTCATTTTATGACATGTTTGGGTTCGGTGTTCGGTTGCTTGAACTTGGAGCGTTGCCTTTTTTGCAAATAACCTAAAAATATTCTAAATTATTCTAAACTTATCACAATTGCATTTTGGGCTCAAGAGAACGACTTAACTTCAACTTGTTTTTGCGTGAAAATGGCGAGTTTGCAAATATATCCCCCGCTCAAAATGAGAAAAAATTCAATTTCCCAAACCAAAAACTTGGTAAGTTATCTGAAAATATTTTTTAACATGGAATATTTCCTGTGCTGTTGCCCATTCCGTTTAGAACTTGCTAATCACGTAAGTGAACCAGGTAGTCCCTCCACCCCACACTATACATGCGTTACCTGGGCCCCCCAAAAGATCCTCTGCTATCTTCTCAGCTTTCTACAACTTTTTTGGATGAACCGGGATTTCCGCCTTCATATTCCAACAAATAGCAAAAATCCATCCCACTATCTTGATATGGTTCTTTGCCTTGTTGAGCTACTGCTTCTATTCTCCGTCGTAAAAATTACTTGGAGTCATCAGAGGGAGTTCCTGGAAGTTGTGAATTTCATAATTGAGGAGGATAACCCACTTCCATGTCCTGTTTCGGAATATCCCAATTCAAGATTTTGCTGCTTTAGTGCGGTTGATGGAAATACTGTAGCTGTTTGCGGCATGGCATTGCTTTACTTGACGTTGGATTTAGCATCTTGGATTACCGGGGATTTCCTGGAGACTGAGGCTTCGGCCAAAGACCATATTTTAAATTGGAATTTTAAGAACTGGTGGAATTCCATGGTGAGAGCTGGCTTCTTCAACTTTTTCATTAATAATGGTACGGCTTCCGGGGACTACGTTTGGGATTCTGTAATTGGGGTTTTGGCGGCAGCAGGATTTTATCAAAGGTAGGTTTTCAAAAATTAATGGGAGTTAACTTTAAAATTGGGACATCAAAAAAATAAACTTGATTTAATTTAGACGAATGTTAGATTCCTGCTGTGAGTTCCTCGTCCTCGTCTCTATGCTTACTTTACGCTCATCAGTGAAATCTTTTGCGGTTTCACTTCACATCACCCCAGCCCTATTAAAGCAGAGCTATCTTTCCCCCAAGGCAAGCCGAATTGATGAGTTTAAAACCAGACAGTTAATTATGCCGTACCAAGAGCTCATCCCAAACTGGACACTTGTAAAGAAGCAGTATTGGGCATTGAGGACACTGTCGCTGTTGCTGAATGAGTTGGTCGGTACAACTTTCGGGTATTATTTGCTGAAGTACATCGTCTACTATGCGGTCACCTTCGATGATGTTGTTAGGAGTGACCCAGACTGGATAAAAATTTCCAGGTTGGCCATTGGCTTTGTTATCGCGAGTGGAATTTTGCTATTCTCTGCGGATGTTTGCAATCAGGTATAAAACATCGTTAATTGTGTAATACGATTTGGAAGAATACTTTTTAATTATGAATTTCAAATTAATAATTTATCTAGATGGATGCATTGAAGTATTGGTTCTCAATAGAAACCAACAGACGGACGATCCCGGTTGATGAGCTGTATGTAACTATGAATGAGGTGGACTCAAATATTGTTGCAATTAGAGGGGGCGATGTGTTCCCAATCACCTATTCCTTGCTGGCAAATGTACGTGCAAATTAATAACGTTTCAATAATTTTGATACGATTAGTGTTTATTCCTGAACACGCCATTTATGGGATAGATGACATGAGATACCAAACTAATTCCGTTGCGATTTTGTAGATGGTTGGGGTTACTGTGACTTACTTCATCATATGCGTCCAAGTGTGATTATCTCCCTTTTTGAAGTTGGAGAATGAACTAACAATGACGAGTCCAATCATCAATCTCATTCATAATTAATTAATATCAAGTTTTAATTTTTAAATCACCTTCCCATGGTATTTGGTGTGGAAAAACATAGTAATAAATAAATCAGTTTAATATCTCTAAGCATATTAAATTTAAATGACACATATATGAACATCTTAAATGAATAATACATAAATACAATATAAAACCGTCGGAAACCAAATTTTTCTAAACACGCAAACTAATTTGATAATCATTCCAAACCCGAAAGAACCGTCTTATAATGGATGTTTGGCTCAATGTTGTAAACCAAAATTCCATTAAAAATATACACGCAGACAATGTAAGGAATCCGAAAAGTAATATAAAAACTACCAGAATTTGTCGTAGCTTAGCTGACACGTTCACCCCTTCCCCATCAAGATCCCCATTCCAGAAATATTTTCGTTCCCGATGGTGACCCAAGCTGATATCGGAACTACCTTGATCATCAGCCGCTCGATTTCCGGTTAACGTTAGAAATGAAAATGTAAATAAATTCCAACTTGTAGGAACTTCTTTGAACAAATATAACAGCTCACGGACCAAATTCCTAAGCAAGTGTACCTCATAGTCTAGTTTAATCCGGTGAAAAATCCCTGATTCGACGATAGACTTGAGGGAATTGACAGCAAAATTGATAAAATGGGTTTGCTCAAAACCATTCCATTGTAGTCCAAATGTTCGTGTAGCAACCATCGGTTCAAAATTTTCATATACTATTCTCCCTGTAAATATACCAAGCAGTGGGCAAATAAATTTATCTGCTCTTATCTCTCCGCTAAATGTTTCATAAATTATTGCAAAACCCTCCTTAAAATCAACTTCATATTCAGCCGCCTCAATATTATCTACTTCGTGAGCTTTATATACTTTGGAGTTTGCTTTCTTAACCAAATCAAAAAAATAATTCGAGTTCCAATCTATTAAGTATCCACGAGATCTTATTCCGTCGACGATGAGTTGTGTGGTTTTTGTGTCATTGATCCCTCCAAAATTTGGATTTGAGCTGAATGCTTCTGCAAACGACCAGAAGGGAACAAGCACTTGGAGTAGCTTAGCTTCAACTAAGTTGAGGAATGATAATGGGAGGAATTTTGGAGCTGGCTCTTTAGTTATATCTGAGTACATATTGGAGGTATAGAAATTTCTCAAAATCAATACCAAATACAGCCATCCAATGATTAGGAGCCAGTTTTTTCTGTTCTTCCACGAAGTCCCGACATCTCCTTGTTCAAATGCCGTTGCATACAACCATAGTAAAAAGTTAATGGGTGACCTTAATTTGTGATGTATTGCCATTTCTGAAGGTTTTTGGGGGTTTGCAATAAGTATCCACAGCATTAATGTCGTAAGCATAAATATAATCCAAACTGTACATTGCAATGGATGCAGCAGCGCCAGGAGAGTTGTAGGACTAAATCCGTAACTTTTTGTATTTTGATCTATAATACAATACTTCAGCCCGTGGAATTCTGTTCCTTGCCAGAAAAACGGGATTAAATCCTTGTTAATGTTTTCAAAAAGTAGCCATGTCAGAGTGAAATCGCAGTAACTCAAAGAATTCGAACAATTATGATAATCTTTTATCAAACGCGTGATACCCTCATAAAATTCAACGTATTTTATGCCCAAACGCTTCAATTGTGTAATGGACTGGTCCATGTTGTTTTTGTTGGAATGATGATAACTCCAAAGCCAATCGATTTCTTTCAGGGACAATGGAATCTTGTTTTTGAACGCAAGAAGTTTAACCTGCTGCATTTTACAATTGTTTTTACCACACCTTGCTAATCTTTCATACCAAAATAAGTCTCCTTGAAAATATCTGTTTTGGTTATCCAAGTAACATGTATTGCACCCCAGGTGGACTGTTCCGTTTTTTCTACTATTTTGACTGTCGTAAAAGTCCACAAGAACTAATAGTTTCCACGGGCTGTCAATTGGTATGCTAATTTCAAGAATTGGGAATTTTTGCTCCGGAATGTGTATAATGAGATAGTCGGGATATTGGAGTTGCAAGGTATTATGGGTGATCCGCCAATTGTAATTCGGAATGAAGTAAAATTGGTTTGAACTATTTTCCATCAAAAATACTTGCCCAAGCTGGACTAAACATATTGGAGTGTACTTTTGAATTGTAAATACGTAATTAATCGGTTTCAAATTTGCGTATTCAGAGGATTTCCATTTGATCAACTTGGATGTGTCAATGTGTTGAGTCCACGGGCGACTAATATTGTGTAGTTGGAATGGGCTGGTGTGGAGGAAAATGCAGTTTGCTGAATTATGATGATGACAAAACTGGAGAAAGCTAAAATGATGATTTGACAAAGTTTGGTTTACTGTGATGGAGAAATGGATTGTGCAATTATCACTGGAAAAAAGAGAAAATAGCTTCCAGTACGTTTTAGAGTAATCATGGAATGTATTTTGAGGATTGTGGTATCTACATGAGGCTCCAATAAACAATAAGAATGTATTTAGGGTAAGCCCACATAGGAACAGTTTTTGGGCCATTTTTTGTTAACTTTTTCTGTACCTACATGTATGTCGCCAGACTTTCAATACAATACACCGCTGTCAAGTTTCAACCATATTGATTTTTTAAAATTTCAACATTTATTAAATGTTAAGTACTTACAAATTAACATTATATAGACATTAGGTAGCTTTATTTAGAAATATTAAGAAGATTCAAGAAGTAATGCAATGTAGAACTCAATACTCATAATTTAGCTCTGCCACGCATCATTGTGCTTACGTATCTATTGGGCTTGACAAAAGAGGAAATATTAATAATATTGATTAATGTACAAATAGTGAAAGTTGCAGATTGATTGTAATTTACTTCCTAGCTACAACATTTCATGCGCTAGTTACCAAACTTAATTTAGCAATCCACTTGAGTATTAACTGTTCCAAAACGACGCAATAACCATTTCCAAGTAATTTCAGTCCCAAACCCAATCCCCGACACTAGAATACAGCCCATCCAGAGAAAAAATATTCTCGCAAACTTCCCACTCAATCTCACTGCCTGCACTTGATTATCCATTGTTTGTGTTTGAGTGGATGAAATCATTTTTGATCGATCTTGAACTCGTTGGAAAGCTATATAGCCATGGTACTCGTCCTCCCATCTATAATATATTCCAGACTCGACAATCCACTGAAACAATTTTGCCGGCTTGTCATTACCCGGTGGAAGGAACCCAATGTATACCGAGCCCACGTTGATCAGCTCCTTCCCAACCCAGCATGCTCGGTTCCAGCCCATCCAATTTTCTCCTTTTCCATCCAACTTCTCCGTTACGTACTCTTTAACTCTGCTCAACCAGTTCAAGCTAAACGACCAAATGTGTAAGTAGACAAATTTCTCACCGAAGCCAAGCATATCCAGAAACCGTTGGGGAGTATCCTCAACGATGCCCTTCTTTACCAATCTCTTGACGGATAACATGCCCGGGGAGTACCCCAACTCCTCGTCCCGATATGGAGAGAATGTATGATTTAAATACCCCAACAGCGCGTAGGAGCTTGCTAATAGGGTATACTTGTTATCTTCGACCTGCTCGATTCTGGAATAAGTCATATCCTCGGGAGGACTAATTAAATAGCTTGTTGCAACAATGCTAGCTATGCTCTTCGAAGCTGGATGAATTATGACCCTCGGATGGGATGATAAGATGGAATAATATGGTCGCGGTTCTACAAGTCGACTAGCTTCAATTGTAACTGGATAATTTAAGTTTTAATTTACTGAATAATTTATTTTGGACATAGATAAGGATAGGAACTAATTTTAGAAATGATTTTAAATGCTGTAACTAAATCGAATCGCTATTAAACTTAACGCTGGTCTTCGTCTCGCACAATTTCTTGGGAAAGACGGAAGGATGGGTGTTGAGTTGAGTTCGGCATATCAGCAACTGGGGAGCTGAAGATTTCGGAATGACGAAATGGAATTGGGAAAATGGTGGTGATGATGTGGATGCATGCCATGACCAAAGCATCTTTTGGATGGAGTTGGTTCTGGACTGGAGGCGCTGTTCATTCCAAGAGTGGAAAAGCTTTACTTGTGATGAAGTTAGGTGGCGTGATGTGTCACATTGTGATAGATCCAGAGTAACAATTTACTAGAACGAGGCACAGCAAAGCCCACATCATTAGCAGGGAACTCTTTTCAAATCGCTTCATTTCAACTCCAGATTGCCCCGGAGCTATTAAGTTGGATAGGGGAAGTAGAAGCGAAAAATCGGTTTTATCGAAACGCCTCATTAATTGAACTTTCATCAGGATGCTTATCCCAATGAAGGAACTTCCAAGACATATCCAGGTTCCAAGGTCAATCGTATCAAAGAAACCAGAAATTGACGATAGGCCGTCGCCATCATTTTTTTTCCGTTTCATGCCACAATACACAAAATTGAAAGGAAATGGAGATCCTTGGATAAAAACTGGGAGTGGTTGGAGAGAATGATTAAAACCGGGGAGGAAATTACTTTCGTTGCGGTCTCGGTAAAATTTCCACAAGGAATATGTCGACCGGTTTCCCATATCGTCGACTGGTAATCCAGGAAGGATGGTGGGTACAGTTCTGTTCGCAAGGTCTGGAGGGAAACTGGTAACAAATCTGGTCGATGGAATGGTTAGGGACTTGTTCAATGCTGATGCTACTAAATTCGACGTGATTATTATTGCTGCCCAGTAATGGGAACGAGTTTTATTCCCGTCTCCGTGAAAATCCCGAAGGATCGATTGGTGTTTGAGAGTATCGTCGATACTGCTTTGGGGAATGTGATAACTATCGTAGATAAAATGGCTTGCTGTTTCCATTGTAATTAATTTAGAAGTCATTGAAATTTAATGAATTAAGGAGGATTATGAGGTTTTTAAAAATTCAAACGTTCCAAATAAAATAAAAATAGGAATATGCGATGGCTGAAATGTATAACTTTTACATTATGGAGGTTAACGTGAACTCGACAAGGTCATGATGGCAGATTGGTTATGATGACATATGTAAATGGGGTATTCCTAAATACTAAAATACATCTTTGTTCCAATCAATCGAGATTGACAAGGAGATAGGAGATCCGTTTAGAAAAAAGTAGTAATCTAAAATCTTGACATATTTCAAAGTGGTTTTTATTTATGTATTGTAGTTTTATGTACGAATGTCATTCCCCTTATTTTACATTTGTGATGATGGCACGTGTAGAATGGATGATTTGTAACAATCGGTTCATTTTTTTAAACAGGCTAGACAAACCAAAAAATGTATTTGTACCTATGTATAAGCTCATTTAGTCATTGTTCGTAGTTACCTGTATGCGTTTGCAAAAATTCCACAAGTTTGGCCAGTTCGATCTAGTAAGTACACAATACATTATTACGTAGCTGAAAGCTAGTATAGCGATTAGTGGTGATGTCCATCCGTCTGTCCGTAGCCACAATAACTTTAGAACGCATGGACCAATTTCGTTCAAATTTGGTATGTAGGTATTGATCGTTAGAAGTAAGAACGGTATTGCTTTTGGAGCGAATCCGATCACTGGAAGGGGGACAACGGTGAAGGTCAATTTTGTTAAGTGACAATACATATTGAGTGGGCTATCAAAAGAAAGAATTTTTACTCTTTAGTTCAACAAGCTATGTCTAGTTTCTGTCGGTGGCATATTCACTGAAAAATCACTGCTTAAAGTTTCAATATTTTATTTTTTGCAATTTAAAATTTTTTACTTTTAATAAAAAAATCAGTATCAATCCTATTATCTATTATCCAATAGTTTTGGTTTCACCTACGTTATTCTATTATTCCATTTATCGGTCATAGGTATATATTCAAAACATCTCAAACCCTATATGAACTGTGCATTGCCAATTGCTGGAGTAGACTCTAATTGTCCACTCGAGAATGAAATATGTTTGATAATGATAATAGTAATGATGTATGTGCCATTGTTGAAGAAAGTATTCAAGTAGTAATTTTATAGATAGACATATTCTGAGCTCGATTAAATATAAATAGAATCTTGAGCATTGACAAACCTATCATAGCAAAGTTTTATTTTACTACCACTCAAGCTGGGGAGCCAAGCTGCAAAACTGCGTACCGGGTTTGATTTCTCGGAGGACTCCAATTCCTGAATTGATATAATAATAAGTATTCCTGTTGTTTAATGTTTGCATAGCGTGTCGCTTACTAACAGAAAAAACCAAGCCTCGTAAAATGTTTGTTCAAATTTCACTACTTCATGTACGAATAGCTGGTACATAAATAGTTATACATATATTATAATATTATAAAACATCGATCAGCAACTGGATGATGACATTCTAATTTTTATTTATTATTTGCTTTCTAGAAAGGGAAAGAAATATAACAAATTTAAACAATTATCTTTGCAAAGGTAAGTCAGCGGAAACAGAACGGGCAGTGGCAGAGTTCACCCTAGCACAAGTATATACCTACTGGACGGAGAAACTCACAACCCCCCCATTCCTCCAAACATTACGCTATCAATTTTTAATTACAGGAGACTGAGTTTAAATTAAAATATTAGTCAACCTTTTCCATGTCAAGAAGTCAACGTTGGGTAAACCTAAGCCAAACGTAGCTGTCCATTACTACGTTTCAATCACGATAAGATACATGGTAGACACTTGAATTCTCAGGAGTTTAATACATAAACTTACTTCCTTGCTTGATATTCTCCGTATATGCATATTCCATGCTATATGACCGTAAAATATATTCAGATTTCGGAATCGAACAAATTTTAACTGGAGTCGTAGTCGTTGCGCCACTTCCTTTGCTAACACACTAACCTTCATATTTGTATCGAAAGGACATCCAAACTTTCAACAATGCTTAGGGCAATACTTCCCATTACCAAACTCCACCTTCGAGTTTTGAATTACTTGGCCCTCTGCCCATACGAGTGGCCGACCCAAAGTCCCCTTCCTATCAGACTCCGCTCCAAATCCAAGCTCATCTGCTATAAAAGCAGCCTCGTCCTCCACGCAGTCTACGGTCTTATAATGTTCATCAATTATATCCTGACACTGCGGACTTTGAAAACATCTGAGAAAATGATGGCTCTCATATTCCTGGCTTGCTGCTTTGTCGCCCTGTTTCTTCGACTTAATTCTGTCATGGTTAAGAAAAATGGGCTGATTGATGTACTAACCGCCTTTGAGCAATTTGAGAGGAACAATAGAATGGGAATTAGGAGGGGTAACTCCATTCTGGTGACAAAATGTCTTCAAACGATGGGACTGGTATCTTGCTTCCTACTTCCGGTGTTTATTGGAGCAATAATTGGCAGGGGCGTGGATTTCCATCGTAGTTTGTTTGTACACATGTGTCAAGTTAAGGCGCTGGATTCCAATGCCTGGATTTGCATTCTTCCCTTTCATGTTTGTGGACAGTCTTAGCATCGTTTTCATGCTGAAGGTTGCTGCCGGAATTTCGACTCAGTCGGAGAGATGCTTGGTGAGTACAAGGAATAACTCGAGAATGGGGAGAAGGTTCCTATATACGAGGGTTGTGAAATCAATGGGAAAGGTTAGGATGAGGTTCGCATCCACCAACTTTGTGGATCAGCAGACCCCCTTTAATTTGACTAATCATGCGCTGAGCAATTGCGTTAACTTTATGTTGCTTACTTAGATTCATTTGCTGTGGGTAAATTGTGGGATATTTTTGGTTCAGATTGGTTTAATAACTATTGTGCATTTGTATGAATGTGAATGAATAAACAAATTTCCAAAAAAAATATGAGATATTTTAAAACATTTCTCTATAAACCTCATTACCTCTGTCAGTATATAGGTACTTTAAAATGATATATTTTTTAATAACTTTCTGCAAATATTGATTAAGCCGAATAACTCAAATGAATATAAAAATATATGACATGCACATCCATTCTAACTACAGGTTAAATATTAATAATATTAAAGGGTATAATCATTACTTGAGTTTTGTCAGGATTGATCCTTTTGATAATATATGATTAGATTGTTATCAGGTTGAAAAACACACTGGATTGTCAGACACCTTGTCGACTGCTTCCAGGTCAATGTCAAGGCAATGAACATGCTCTGCCCATAGAAATATACGTTCCTGTTAAAAAATGAAAAATTGCAGAGGTGCACATTAACCAATTATAATCTACCTATGTAAAGTGTATTTTCCCATCCATGCTCTTTAAATAGTTTGAATTGAAATGCAGTTGAATGGCACATGGCATGAAAGTATGTTTAAATCATTTCCAAATGATTTACTAATCCTCAAAATGACAAATAGATAATAATATTCCTGATCTGACAATGACAATGACAAGTTCTACTGATCACAATGGATTATTATGACATTTAGTGATAGTCTTTATTTGAAATATCAAGTAATGACAAAGCATCAAGTTCATTTTCTACATTTAATGGCTCAGCTTGTGAGATTAGATTAGCTGCATCGAAGAACTCAAGCATGACCGTCTCCACCCGCTTTCGATACTCGGATAGGACATCCCGGTGATATTTTATTTCTACAACTGCCGTTGCAGCTCCATACCCAAGTCCGGCTGGTACTATTGAACCCGTCATAAATATATAAAAAATTTATGACCTTCTCTAATATTTTAGGAAACTTGAAGATTAAGATGAGATGCCAATTTTTACAAAGCAGTTTAACAGAATGTCTTACGCCCGCTAGTATCTTTAATTTCAAAAGTTTCAAATTTCACATCTTCCGCTGGTCTAGCGTCCCACAAGTCAATGAGATTGCAATAGGTCAATTTTCCACACCACAACTTCCATCCTGTTCCACCGAGGTCCATTGCGTACTCTACCCAAGGGCTTAAAGCAAAAATTTTCATGTAATTAAATAATTGCTTTAATATGTGGCTATTACGAAAAAAAAAGTTTTAAAATCACAAAACTTACAAGGTGGCGTTGTCCAGGTAATACTTGCCATATTTTTCATAATGATTTCTCCAATCATGAGTCCATTCACACCCCGGCACAGCTAGCATTTTTCTCACGTAGCACGAAGCCAATCTCCTTCCAATGCATCGATCTCGATACCAATCCAAAACTTTTTGAAATTCTGCTTTTAAAGTTGAGAGGTCACCAGTGTTGTACCCAGGCGTTAGTTCGGCAATTAGGGAGACTGCTTTTAGAATTCCACAGAAATAAACGAAAAAGGGAGCTCCGAGGTAGTACCGCTCACGAAAGATGGAGTCCTCCTTCTCGAAAACTGGAAGTATTTCATTCAGTTGGGAAATTGCGCTAACTATTTCTGAAATCTTTTGAGTTTCGGGAGTTTTTGCATCCTGGAGGTTTCTCAAGTTGGACCTAAGTGCTCGCATTTTACCTTCAATGATTGTGTTAAATATTTTTTCTTCTAGATTTTTTAATTCCTCGTATAGCCTGTCCACCTCGCCGATCAAGGAAGTCAGCACGGTCATTACTATGGCAACGTGGCCAGCACAAAGGGATGCTGCCCCCAGTTTTGCAAAGAAGGTGGCCCCCATAATCAGTGCTTCTGATGCAGTTGCAGCGACCTTGTTTAGTTGACACATGTTTTCCTGCAATTTTTTGTATTCCTCCATGCCCTTTTTATTTCCAAAGATGACAACTGGCTTTGGGAAATTGGAAAATTTGTAGGTTGGCATGGTTGCAGGCTAAAAAATTGGGATATTTTAATAGCTTGGTTCCGTGATTACTTTGTGCGCGCGAAGACGTGTGAAGCGAGGATCTGCTTTTGGCAAGATGAGTTGCAAAATATTTAATTACGGTGCTATATATATTTTGATGAAGGTTTTAAGTGCAGATCAACTTAATGTGCTCGATGCATGACCCTCACGTTACTAGAATGTCAGATTATGAGTTTATCAACATGGATTACAAATGACAAGTGGTCTGCTAACGAAGATAATGCAATGAGTACATGCTCGTGTGTCGCTTATCATAATAGGTTCATGTGAAACAAGTTCATGGACACAAATGCATGCTTTAACACTTATGACATGAGACACTGAAACTCAGGTACCGTACGATTTACAATAGGATCGTTGTCTAATTTATTACGTAGCTGAAAGCTAGTATAGCGATCAGTTTGTTGTCCGTCCGTCCGTCTGTCTGTGGGCACGATAACTTTCGAACGCGTGGATCAATTTCGTTCAAATTTTGTATGTAGGTATAGATGCATAAAAGTAAGAACGGTATTGCATTTTGGGGTAATCCGATCACTGGAAGGGGGTCAGGGGTCAAGGTCATTATTTTTTTGAATGACAAGGTATATTGAATGGGGTATCAACAGAACGCATTTTAACTGTAGAGTTTAGCAAGTTATGTTTATTAACTGTAGGAGTTATAGTCACTGAAAAATCACTGCTTAAAGTATCAATTATCGATTTTTTTGCAATTTCTTTTATTTTTGTAATATGGCCAGTATTAATCCTATTATGCAATAGATTTGTTTTCAGCTACGTTATTCTATTATTTATTATAATCAATTTATTTTTTGTCAATCTTGTCCATGATCCGAAAAACAAAAAGCATGACTAAAAAAGTTAGACTTTGTAGAAAGTCTTCAGACATCATAATCTCTTCAGTCTCAATATATACAGCAATATTTCAGAAGTGTAGAAGCGCTGGAGAAGTCCGAACAAAAAGTTGTCCAATACACGAAAGTTGAACCTTTATGGAGTTTTTTTTATGTAGGAGTCAATTGATTAAGGTTACATTTTTTGCAACAAGTAGGCATGTCAGTTGCACTCTGTGGCGGTATCGGATATAGTTCGGAATAGTTTAATGAG